>NW_020872393.1:234198-254198 GCF_003789085.1 Penaeus vannamei | reverse complement strand
CCCGATGACACCTGAGGGGACCACCGCCTTTCATCTCTGAGTTTGGACTTGAATCCCCCCTCGGGAGACGGCGTGAAGTAGATCTTCGTGGTCGTCAGAACTTCCGAGGACTTTTCATGTAGGGGCTTTCGGAAGAAGAGGAGGTTGCCCCGTTTTTTCTCTCCATAGGAATCACAAGTCTTATTTATTTATTCCAACCCATTCCTCTGAGGGGTTAAGTCAACAGAATGGTTCGGATACAGGTGAAGACTTCCACGGGGGTGTCAAGTCCTCTGGGTGTGAAGAGCTTGCTGGTGTTCACGGTGCTGCTGCTGGCGTGGCTGGCGGGTTCCTGTCCAGGCTCTTCGCGGTGATAAGGTTCGAGAGTATCATCCATGAGTTCGACCCATGGTGAGTATGAGTGGTCTGGCGCCGTGTCTGCTTGCGTGGGCTTTGGGTAGAGGGATTACCTTGTAGGGGAGTTTCGAATGTGTGTGTGGGTCACGGTTTACATTTTTGGGGTACCCTTTGAGGGTTGAAAGAGGCAATGTAAACACAGACAGCTGTTCAGCAGTTGAAATTAGCTTTCATGAAGAAGAGTCCAGTTTTGACAAATTGATATTTATTATTAGTCACAGGTTAATGTCAGTGTTTGTTGGTATAATTAATTTTTAAGGTGTTTACAACAAGGCTACACATGGCAGATATTAAGTCCTAAATTGAATGAATATAATTGTATCTTGAATGCGCAAATAACCACAGATATTGCTGTATGTATCTAAAACATAATCAGGGGGCTTTGCCACAGGTCCCATGCCTATCACCATATTTCCCTTGTTGGGGCTCCAGACCCCATTCCAATCCTCAATTCCCTATAACTTTAACCAGTTTCAGTTTTGATCAAAACATGTAAAAGATTAAGAGCACTCAAGCTGCACACTGCCAACACTTAAAAACCTCCTGACCCCCCCCCCCTTTATTAGCTCTTCCTGCTGGTAAATTTAGAAAAGAAATCACCAGTGCTTCCCGGGATAAAACAAGATTGTTCGATTTCTATTGTTCATTTCCATCGGAAATCAATTTCCATCGGAAATGGCTAGAATACCTTTCCAATCCAGAATCACGCCAGATATCATGCGTGTGTATGGAATTCTCAATCTCTATTCTAATAACGGTACCGATTCACTGTATTGTCTAATATAGTGGCGCCCCCAACACTACCCAGGAAAACAAAGTATCCTCCATGTATTCATGGCAGGAGAGACCGTCAGACAGCGCATGGCATCGGGCGATCCTACATATCGGTTGTAGGGTATGAGAATTAAATATTGCAGGGGGCTTGCGCCCCTCAATCCCCGCACAGGAAAACAAAGTATCCTCCACGTATTCGTGGCAGGAAACTTTCGGACCTACTCGGCATCAGGCATGTTGGTTGTAGGTATGAGAATTAATACTGCAGGTGGCTATGCCCTCTGCGACCCCCAGTTGGGGGGCTGTCGCCCCCCACCCCCACCCAGGAAAACAAAGAATCCTCCAAGTATTCATGTTAGGAGAGAGCTTTGGACAGAATCAGCATCGGGTGGTCGTTCCCACACATGCAAAGTACTGTACATCTAGTCACTTGAGTGAAAATATACCTTACAACATACCTATGCAGAGGAGGGGCCGGTGAGGGTCGTCAATATGAATGGAGTGGCTTGCGGGAGCCGGAGTGCCGGAGAGGTCTGTATGAGCATGAGGGATGGCTGGTCGCAAAGCACTTCAGAGAGTAGCACTCTGTGTTCATGTAATAGTTTCAAGCTAGCCTCATCGTCTTTAAAATATTTTTTATATCTTGGTATGGTTTGATATGACACGCTACACACACGGAAGCCATGACAAGACTAATTTGAAAATTGAATTTCATAGCTTCTGATTTAGCTATTGTTCATTCATTGGCAGTTTCCTCATGCCTTGTTTCCCCATTGGCTATTAAATTAACTGCCAAACAATTGGCCAATGAAATCATGACACTTGTACCCACAGAATGGGTACGAGAGACCCCGTGCATGCGCAGTGGAGAATTTGGTCAGTATTCCCTCAGTGATCATGTGAATCTCACCTCCTTTTAATATTATTTTATTTATTTGGATGATTAAATAACTTGTTATTCATTTGCAAGACAAGTTTATTTGATGAAAAATGATCATTAAATTGAATATCTTCAAGGCTGTAAGGTCAGTGTTATTGATTCTTTAGTGACGCCTTTTTTCAATAATAACGTCATGTACAAGCACCACATGAATGTCAAAACTCCATTATAAGCACAAAAACTTAGAACAGAGGGTTTGGCAGGGGATATTCATCTCCATCTCAGCTGGGTTGTTGTTAAGTCAGACCTGTCAGGACTTGATCACTTGAGGCCATATTATTCCCAGTAGTTGTTTACTGTGGACTAAAACTATTATATCAGGAAAGTATACTTTAAATGGAATTCACCATTATCAAATTTCAAACCCATTCCATGGATAATCTTTATGGTAGGATCACAGTTGGAGAGCATTAGAATGATAATAGTAAGATGCAGAATACACAAGATATCTATTGTAACAATTGAAAGTATGTTTAGCCATAGCATGAAACAGATAATTAGCTGAGTACCTGAACCTTGTCTAGCAGTGCACAGCCAATCTGTGTGTTAACCCTACATTGAACATCTTTTTGCTTATGCCCATGTGGTGGTAGAAGTAGTCATCATCAGTCTCAAGTAAATGTCCTCTACTTTCCACTTTCCACTTTTTTGTGTGTGTGTGTGTGTGTGTGTGTGTGTGTGTGTGTGTGTGTGTGTATGCGTGTGTGTATGTGCGTGCACGCGCACTCTTGAATCTAGAATCGCATCTATTTGAGAATGTTCTGTGATCGCTCATTACTGTCGTAAAGACCAACCAGCCTCCACTAATACAAGTCCTGTCATATTATCTATGGTGTATGTTTCTTTTCCATTTGCTGGATATAGGAGCCTCAGCAAGCACTTGACTTACTGTTGTTGTATCTCTACTTTTGGCAGGTTGTTTCTCTACCTTATAATAATGTTTTTCTGTTCTTTTGTGACTTTCCCTTAACCCGTTGGATCTGTTTGCATCACAGAAATCACAGGGTTGAAAATACCGGCAGTGTTTTACAGAAGTGGCAAATATCATGGGTATGTGGCATGTAGGCTGGAGGTGCGTGGACACTCATGAGTGGTGACAAGACTCTGTACCACCCCTTTGCAAAGTTATATTGCATAAAATTTTAAAGCTTTTTTGCCATTTTCCAATGTCAATATTTGTCTTTTGATTTGCTTCATCCAGATAGTTATAGATTTTTTTTATTTATTTTTTTTTGCACAGACTCTATATCATTTCTATATGTAGTATGTATTTGGTTATTTGTGACATTTATCATATTTTCGTAATTTTCAATTTTCCGTAATACAACCTGCGCCGCTGGTCACAGCAGCCAAGAAATACGATGCTGAGCATGGAAATTACTCACTTGCAGGAGCCAGTGCTCTTCCAGTCATGGCTTACACACATTGGATTCCATATTCGTGTATCGATGGAAATAGTGCAAAAGCCCTCTTCTAAGTGCCAAATGAGTCTTGATTATACTCCAAGAAGTTTGTGCACTAATAATGAGTATTTCCATCACCTGGCCTTTGCTCATGATTGTAAGTTCGTTGGCTCCACTCATTTTGGATGATGTTCATATCACCCTTTGACCCAGATTTCTCCAGTACGGGATGGTCACATCACCCGGATAGTAGTTAAATTTCCTCTATCTCTTGGCTGACTTCATATCAGAATTTATCTCTAATATTTTTCCATTTCTCATATAGTTCATACATTATGATATTTTGTGTATGACACTGGAAAATACACATCATTTGTAGACCTCCAGTGGAATGCTATTTTCAAAATCCATAAATTTTCTTTAAGTTTTTGTATAAAGTGAAAAATATTGGTTTGTATTGGCTGTATGATAAACTAGAGGTCTATCATGGGAATCAGAATTTTGGGGAAGAGTGTAGAAAACGTGGACAGTAACACACACATCAGGCTTTTTTAAAAGGTTAGAGAAATTGGGGGGGGGGATAAACGAAGTCAAGGTTTCAGTTGTCATGTGTGGAAAGGTATGAATGAATATCTTCATAATACAAGAGATGTATTTAACCGGTTTCAAGTATATTTTCGTCAGAAATACATGTGTTTTGCCATAAGAATGTTTTGAGAATTATAATACATAAGCCTACAACTGAAATTTTGTAAGTCAAACAGCCATGTTGCTAATATTTGGCAATAATTGTAGGAAACATTTTGATATATCAGAGCTATCATTCAACATCACCAAAGAATGATGTGTTGAGAAAGTTTTTTTTTAATACCAATACAAGTATGTACTCTGTATAGATAAGTAAAGCAGAAATTCATCACAGTTGATTTTTACTAATTCTTGAATGGATGGATGCTTTCACAAACATCTCGCTAATATTAAAACCTTTTGGTTTGTGTATTCTAGACTTAGAAGTCCTAAGCACAGACACAATAGTTAGATATATATTTTATCTTTATTTTGAAATATGTGAAGGGAGTGTATAACAAAGACTTTTTTCCCCCCACAGGTTTAATTACAGAGCAACAGCTCATATGGTCAAGCATGGATACTACAACTTCCTCAATTGGTTTGATGAGAGAGCCTGGTATCCTCTTGGAAGAATTGTAGGAGGCACAGTATACCCAGGCTTGATGGTCACTCGGGAAGCATACACTACATTCTTAATATGCTTAACATACCTGTACATATTCGTGACATCTGTGTTTTTCTTAGCACCAATTTTCAGGTGAGATATTGATGCTCTTATTATTTATTTATAAAGTTATCATTTGTCATTGTTGTTTTGTATGAGAATTTGGTTTGATTGCTGGAAAAATGGCATTAGAAATTGATAAAAGAATTTTTGGTAACATTTATGATCAGCATATTGCAGTGTGTTATTGTTCAACCTCAGAAACATCAGAATTGTCATCATAAATAGAGTAGATTCTAGACAGAATGATTATTCTGTGATTTTTGGTTTAAGTTTATTTGGTAATTATTTGGGAGTACATACTGTTCTTTGCTTCTTTGCTGTTCCTTTGTTAACAGTTTTTTAACCCAATAGCTTGCTAGGTAATTATAATCATTTGTTTTAATTAATTTTTTTCTATTGTATTATCCAATATATGAAAATATTTTTCGGAAATCACTGAACTAGGGTACACAGGTAGAGCAAAATCATCATTCATAGAAAAAAAATTAATTAAAACAAATGATATAATTACCTAGCAGCTATGGGTTAAAAACTGTTAACAAAGGAACAGCAAAGAAGCAAAGAACAGTATGTACTCCCAAATAATTACCAAATAACTTAAACCAAAAATCACAGAATAATCATTCTGTCTAGAATCTACTCTATTTATGATGACAATTCTGATGTTTCTGAGGTTGAACAATACACACTGCAATATGCTGATCATAAATGTTACCAAAAATTCTTTTATCAATTTCTAATGCCATTTTTCCAGCAATCAACCAAATTCTCATACAAAACAACAATGACAAATGATAACTTTATAATAAAATAATAAGAGCATCAATATCTCACCTGAAAATTGGTGCTAAGAAAACACAGATGTCACGAATATGTACAGGTATGTTAAGCATATTAAGAATGTAGTGTATGCTTCCCGAGGTGACCATCAAGCCTGGGTATACTGTGCCTCCTACAATTCTTCCAAGAGGATACCAGGCTCTCTCATCAAACCAATTGAGGAAGTTGTAGTATCCATGCTTGACCATATGAGCTGTTGCTCTGTAATTAAACCTGTGGGGGGAAAAAAGTCTTTGTTATACACTCCCTTCACATATTTCAAAATAAAGATAAAATATATATCTAACTATTGTGTCTGTGCTTAGGACTTCTAAGTCTAGAATACACAAAACCAAAAGGTTTTTAATATTAGCCGAGATGTTTGTGAAAGCATCCATCCATTCAAGAATTAGTAAAAATCAACTGTGATGAATTTCTGCTTTACTTATCTATACAGAGTACATACTTGTATTGGTATTAAAAAAAAACTTTCTCAACACATCATTCTTTGGTGATGTTGAATGATAGCTCTGATATATCAAAATGTTTCCTACAATTATTGCCAAATATTAGCAACATGGCTGTTTGACTTACAAAATTTCAGTTGTAGGCTTATGTATTATAATTCTCAAAACATTCTTATGGCAAACACATGTATTTCTGACGAAAATATACTTGAAACCGGTTAAATACATCTCTTGTATTATGAAGATATTCATTCATACCTTTCCACACATGACAACTGAAACCTTGACTTCGTTTATCCCCCCCCCCCAATTTCTCTAACCTTTTAAAAAGCCTGATGTGTGTGTTACTGTCCACGTTTCTACACTCTTCCCCAAAATTCTGATTTCCCATGATAGACCTCTAGTTTATCATACAGCCAATACAAACCAATATTTTTCACTTTATACAAAAACATTAAAGAAAATTTATGGATTTTGAAAATAGCATTCCACTGGAGGTCTACAAATGATGTGTATTTTCCAGTGTCATACACAAAATATCATAATGTATGAACTATATGAGAAATGGAAAAATATTAGAGATAAATTCTGATATGAAGTCAGCCAAGAGATAGAGGAAATTTAACTACTATCCGGGTGATGTGACCATCCCGTACTGGAGAAATCTGGGTCAAGGGTCGAGTGATATGAACATGCTGTCATCGGACAAAATGAGTGGAGGCCAAGTGACGAACTTACAATCATGAGCAAAGGCCAGGGTGATGGAAAATACTCATTATTAGTGCACAAACTTCTTGGAGTATAATCAAGACTCATTTGGCACTTAGAAGAGGGCTTTTGCACTATTTCCATCGATACACGAATATGGAATCCAATGTGTGTAAGCCATGACTGGAAGAGCACTGGCTCCTGCAAGTGAGTAATTTCCATGCTCAGCATCGTATTCTTGGCTGCTGTGACCAGCGGCGCAGGTTGTATTACGGAAAATTGAAAATTACGAAAATATGATAAATGTCACAAATAACCAAATACATACTACATATAGAAATGATATAGAGTCTGTGCAAAAAAAAATAAATAAAAAAAATCTATAACTATCTGGATGAAGCAAATCAAAAGACAAATATTGACATTGGAAAATGGCAAAAAAGCTTTAAAATTTTATGCAATATAACTTTGCAAAGGGGTGGTACAGAGTCTTGTCACCACTCATGAGTGTCCACGCACCTCCAGCCTACATGCCACATACCCATGATATTTGCCACTTCTGTAAAACACTGCCGGTATTTTCAACCCTGTGATTTCTGTGATGCAAACAGATCCAACGGGTTAAGGGAAAGTCACAAAAGAACAGAAAAACATTATTATAAGGTAGAGAAACAACCTGCCAAAAGTAGAGATACAACAACAGTAAGTCAAGTGCTTGCTGAGGCTCCTATATCCAGCAAATGGAAAAGAAACATACACCATAGATAATATGACAGGACTTGTATTAGTGGAGGCTGGTTGGTCTTTACGACAGTAATGAGCGATCACAGAACATTCTCAAATAGATGCGATTCTAGATTCAAGAGTGCGCGTGCACGCACATACACACACGCATACACACACACACACGCGCATACACACACACACACACACACACACACAAAAAGTGGAAAGTGGAAAGTAGAGGACATTTACTTGAGACTGATGATGACTACTTCTACCACCACATGGGCATAAGCAAAAAGATGTTCAATGTAGGGTTAACACACAGATTGGCTGTGCACTGCTAGACAAGGTTCAGGTACTCAGCTAATTATCTGTTTCATGCTATGGCTAAACATACTTTCAATTGTTACAATAGATATCTTGTGTATTCTGCATCTTACTATTATCATTCTAATGCTCTCCAACTGTGATCCTACCATAAAGATTATCCATGGAATGGGTTTTGAAATTTGATAATGGTGAATTCCATTTAAAGTATACTTTCCTGATATAATAGTTTTAGTCCACAGTAAACAACTACTGGGAATAATATGGCCTCAAGTGATCAAGTCCTGACAGGTCTGACTTAACACAACCCAGCTGAGATGGAGATGAATATCCCCTGCCATACCCTCTGTTCTAAGTTTCTGTGCTTATAATGGGAGTTTTTGACATTCATGTGGTGCTTGTACATGACGTTATTATTGAAAAAAGGCGTCACTAAAGAATCAATAACACTGACCTTACAGCCTTGAAGATATTCAATTAATGATCATTTTCATCAAATAAACTTGTCTTGCAAATGAATAACAAGTTATTTAATCATCCAAATAAATAAAAATAATATTAAAAGGAGGTGAGATTCACATGATCACTGAGGGAATACTGACCAAATTCTCCACTGCGCATGCACGGGGTCTCTCGTACCCATTCTGTGGGTACAAGTGTCATGATTTCATTGGCCAATTGTTTGGCAGTTAATTTAATAGCCAATGGGGAAACAAGGCATGAGGAAACTGCCAATGAATGAACAATAGCTAAATCAGAAGCTATGAAATTCAATTTTCAAATTAGTCTTGTCATGGCTTCCGTGTGTGTAGCGTGTCATATCAAACCATACCAAGATATAAAAAATATTTTAAAGACGATGAGGCTAGCTTGAAACTATTACATGAACACAGAGTGCTACTCTCTGAAGTGCTTTGCGACCAGCCATCCCTCATGCTCATACAGACCTCTCCGGCACTCCGGCTCCCGCAAGCCACTCCATTCATATTGACGACCCTCACCCGGCCCCTCCTCTGCATAGGTATGTTGTAAGGTATATTTTCACTCAAGTGACTAGATGTACAGTACTTTGCATGTGTGGGAACGACCACCCGATGCTGATTCTGTCCAAAGCTCTCTCCTAACATGAATACTTGGAGGATTCTTTGTTTTCCTGGGTGGGGGTGGGGGGCGACAGCCCCCCAACTGGGGGGTCGCAGAGGGCATAGCCACCTGCAGTATTTAATTCTCATACCTACAACCAACATGCCTGATGCCGAGTAGGTCCGAAAGTTTCCTGCCATGAATACGTGGAGGATACTTTGTTTTCCTGTGCGGGGATTGAGGGGCGCAAGCCCCCTGCAATATTTAATTCTCATACCTACAACCGATATGTAGGATCGCCCGATGCCATGGCTGTCCGACGGTCTCTCCTGCCATGAATACATGGAGGATACTTTGTTTTCCTGGGTAGGTGTTGGGGGGCGCCACTATATTAGACAATACAGTGAATCGGTACCGTTATTAGAATAGAGATTGAGAATTCCATACACACGCATGATATCTGGCGTGATTCTGGATTGGAAAGGTATTCTAGCCATTTCCGATGGAAATTGATTTCCGATGGAAATGAACAATAGAAATCGAACAATCTTGTTTTATCCCGGGAAGCACTGGTGATTTCTTTTTCTAAATTTACCAGCAGGAAGAGCTAATAAAGGGGGGGGGGGTCAGGAGGGTTTTATAGTGTTGGCAGTGTGCAGCTTGAGTGCTCTTAATCTTTTACATGTGTTTTGATCAAAACTGAAACTGGTTAAAGTTATAGGGAATTGAGGATTGGAATGGGGTCTGGAGCCCCAACAAGGGAAATATGGTGATAGGCATGGGACCTGTGGCAAAGCCCCCTGATTATGTTTTAGATACATACAGCAATATCTGTGGTTATTTGCGCATTCAAGATACAATTATATTCATTCAATTTAGGGACTTAATATCTGCCATGTGTAGCCTTGTTGTAAACACCTTAAAAATTAATTATACCAACAAACACTGACATTAACCTGTGACTAATAATAAATATCAATTTGTCAAAACTGGACTCTTCTTCATGAAAGCTAATTTCAACTGCTGAACAGCTGTCTGTGTTACATTGCCTCTTTCAACCCTCAAAGGGTACCCCAAAAATGTAAACCGAGTGACCCACACACACATTCGAAACTCCCCTACAAGGTAATCCCTCTACCCAAAGCCCACGCAAGCAGACACGGCGCCAGACCACTCATACTCACCATGGGTCGAACTCATGGATGATACTCTCGAACCTTATCACCGCGAAGAGCCTGGACAGGAACCCCGCCAGCCACGCCAGCAGCAGCACCGTGAACACCAGCAAGCTCTTCACACCCAGAGGACTTGACACCCCCGTGGAAGTCTTCACCTGTATCCGAACCATTCTGTTGACTTAACCCCTCAGAGGAATGGGTTGGAATAAATAAATAAGACTTGTGATTCCTATGGAGAGAAAAAACGGGGCAACCTCCTCTTCTTCCGAAAGCCCCTACATGAAAAGTCCTCGGAAGTTCTGACGACCACGAAGATCTACTTCACGCCGTCTCCCGAGGGGGATTCAAGTCCAAACTCAGAGATGAAAGGCGGTGGTCCCCTCAGGTGTCATCGGGGTGTCGTACTCTCTGCTCTCTCGGGATGTAAACAAACTGACGCTCCGCCGGTGGCAACTGGCGAGGAGCGATTGGTCGGCTGGAACACAAGAGGGGAGCCATGCGCAAGGAGGGGGACAAGCCTTTTCCAGTGTTTATTTCCAAATTGCAAAGGTCCAGGTCGTCGTTTCTTTATGCTTTTGGTATTTTGTTTATTCAGGTTTAATTACCATTGTTTTTCTTAGGTTTTCATCCAAAAATACATTGGTATGAATATTAAGTGCATGGCATACATGGTGTCCGTATCTACAACTATTTTCAAAACCGACCTATCTTATTCTAAAGATACATCTAATTTTACAGAAAATACGGTCTAAAAAATTACACATAATTATAAAGATAATCCATGTAGATACTTTGGCTAATATATGGAATATCCTTCTGAAAGTCCAGTGTATTAGGTATGTACAAAAGGTACTGATATTGCGATGATATATATTTTTAATCAGTATTACTTAAAATCTATCTAATAAGAAAAGCAAAAGAATTTTAGATGCATGGATAAGATAGATACAAGCCTTACAGTTTACACCTGAAAGCACAGGTGACGTGCACGCAAACATGACAAGACATCTTCCCACAGTGAGACGATGAATAAGTACAACATCAATAGTGTAAATGCAAACGTGTATATATATATATATATATATATATATATATATATATATATATATATATATATATATTTATATCATATGAATGTGTGTGTGTGTGTGTGTGTGTGTGTGTGTGTGTGTGTGTGTGTGTGTGTGTGTGGTGTGTGTGTGTGTTGTGTGTGTGTGTGTGTGTGTGTGTGTGTGTGTGTGTGTTAGGATAGTTCAGATTCTAAACAATTTAAACTTCCCTTTATTTATCTACGTTATTGATTGGGGGATGAAATTTGTTATCTCGGAGCGAAAGTTAAATTTAGCTGTCATCAGTACTTCGACTCTAATACCGGCACGTGCCCTTAATCAGTAAACCATTAACCGATATTTATTCCATATTGATCATGGGCGTGTGTTACGTAGGTTGTTTATATGTGTATATATAAGCACATATGTATATAGATAAATGTATACAAATGTATATATATAGATAGATAGATAGATATAGATATATATGTGATATTCATCGGCATTTGTTATCTTTCATACTGTTACCGTTATTTCTTTCATAAATATATTTTCGATTACGTAATAGTGGTGATGATATCTATAATATTGATAGTGGCAGTGCAGACAGGTCCCATATCCGCAAAATAGGAAAACATTTCCAGTCAACGGTCTGCAGAGAGGATATTTAGACATTACAGAATCATATTATATTTGGGGATTTTTGAAATTTTCAATTCTTTTCAAAATGGCAGCTCAAATGTAAAATGGCGGATTTTTGAAAAACAACAACAAAAAAACGTATGCATAGAGTGGGCATATGAGTTCATAAAATGACGGTTTCTGGGCTCTTTAAACTGAAAAAAATAATTAACCAGTTTTTCCACGCCATTACTTCAAAATAGCAGATTTTCAAAATTGATTATATTAGTAATGGCTGAATCGATCTCATTTTACCCAGTGCTTTCTTTTGTAATCTTTGTGAATATGTCATGGACATATATATATGTACACACACACACACACACACACACACACACACACACACACACACACACACACACACACACACATATATATATATATTATATATATATATATATATATATAATATATATATACATATATGTTATATATATATATATATATATATATATATATATATATATATATATATATGTATGTATATATACACACACACACACACACACACACACACATATATATACATATATATATATATATATATATATATATATATATATATATATATATATGTATATATATGTATGTATACATACACACACACACACACACACACACACACACACACACACACACATATATATATATATATATATATATATATATATATATATATATATATACATACACACATACACACACACACACATGTATATATATATATATATATATATATATATATATATATATATATATATATATATATATATATGTGTGTGTGTGTGTGTGTGTGTGTGTGTGTGTGTGTGTGTGTGTGTGTGTGTGTGTGTGTGTGTGTGTGTGTGGTGTGTAAGTGTGGGTGTGTAAGTGTGTGTGTGTGTGTGTGTGTGTGTGTGTGTGTGTGTGTATGTGTGTGTGTGTGTGTGTGTGTGTGTGTGTGTGTGTGTGTGTATGTGTGTGTGTGTGTGTGTGTGTGGGAGCCTCAGTTTATTTCCATGAAGGATTTATTACCAACGTAATCCACTCTAATAAAACTTTGTCTGCTTATTTTCACTTTGTATTTTCATAATTGCATAACTTGCATAACTGATATACGGATTTATTAACAAGCGACAGTCGAGAGGAATTAGATTTGTCACGTTTCTAGCAGTAATTCTTGCCTTTGTCTCTATGTGGGTGATGATCATTCAGCATATAGAGCTGATTTTACATTTTATTATAATCAAAATCAAGGTAGATAAGCTCAATTTTGTTTGCCTTGGCTTCTTTCTCTTTGTTTGCTATGTGGAATTCAGTATTAAGCAGTGCAGCAGTTCTCAGACTTTGCAGTCTGGTGACAGTAGAATTCTAATATTCTATACGACATACCAAGGCTGTATTATTTGTATACAGTTACATATGCCCCTGAATATGGCAAAAGATTCTGTATGTTACAAGAAAAAAATCTAATTAATGGGAAGCTTTAGCTTTGGTTAACTTATATTAGTTTTCTGCATGTTCACTATGTTTCAGCCTAAAAGAAAAAAAAAAAAAAAAACTCTCTAAAGGTTAAAAGTCACACATTGCAAATAACTGAAACACCTGGAGGGTAATAACGACACTTGTGTCGCACAACAAAGTTTGAAAACCACAGATCAGGTATAATACAACTACATTCTAATATTGCCTGTAACTGTTTTGAATATAGCTTATCAATGAGTGCTATGCAGAGTTTAAAATGTGAACCGTAAAGGATGTGCTAATTCGAATGTTTAAGGTCATGCGCACTTTTAAAATAGAAAAGGTGGAATATGTCATTTAAAGTAAGAAAATTTATCTCTGTATTCTAAATTGCATCAGAATACACACGACAGCAATATTCCCGCGATCACATCTTGAATCGAACTGCATAGAAACGTATACAAAGGTATGGGAAGAGAGGCAGATCCAATCAAATATCAGGAAAACCGTATTCCCCTTGCATATCATCACCAATTCCGATTATCATCACTTGCAGTGCCTATATCGTCATATCCTCGACAACGAAAAGTGTACTAGTGTATCACTGTGTATTAGTATTACATTGTTAAACTTTAGCCTCCTTAAATTAGCCAATCAAAATGCCATATTCATTATATTAGGTGGGTGGCGTAACAGCTTCACAGCATATTCAAAATGTCAGTCTCACGAAGGGCATTTTAAGCTATATGTAACAATACAATTATAATACAGTATTTTTAAATGCAGGATGTTTGTGAAACGATTTAAGTATGTATTCCCCAAAAGGCTAAAGTTACTGTACGTATACAATTTTGATAATAAAAACCAGTCAGATTCGAATAAAGTCTTTCTTTGTCAGTCCTCGTGAAACACTGACAAAGCTTACAGTTTAGACGAATGAATAAATATTAAGGGAAAGAGAAAGGTAAAAGGTGGGAGGAGAGGAAGGAGGAAAAAAGTCGGGAGGGTGGGAGATTTGGAGCGGGAGACAGAGAGAGAGAGGAGAGGAGAGGAGAGGAGAGAGAGAGAGAGATGAGAGATGGAGAAAGGGAGAAAAGGGTGATGGTGAGAAGGGAAAGGGAGAAAGAAGAGGATGGGGGGAAGAGAGAGGGGGAGTATGGAGGGAGAGAGGCAGGAAGGAAGCGAGAGGATGGAGGATGGAAGAAAAAGGAAGCAAAGGACACAATGATTAATGGTTAACAAATAAATGTGCTAATCAAAGGTCATATAGAACAATGGTAAATTATTTTGGCGAAAACGGTAAAAATGAGTTAACGATTTAGGATGAAATGTGTTAGATCTCAAAGGTTGTAGAGCGCTGTAGGATAGTATGGTAGTGAAAAGGTTAATAGGGGGAAGTAAATGGAGTACTCCAGGGATTTGTAAAAGGGGAATGGGGAAAGAGAAGGGAATCGCGGTGCACATGGAAAAGGGGAGGATGGGGTGTTCTGAGGGGAGAGTGGGAGGAAGAAGGGTTGGGGGAATTTGAGGAGGAGGAATGTGGATGTCAGCAAATACTTTGAATGTAGGGAATAGGTATAGAGGGATTGGGTGGTGGACGAGGGAGTGGAGCTTTCTCTTGGGTCATGTTTAGGAAGTCTTGGATGTCATCAAGAGTTTCTGGAAGGGAGTTGAGTAGGGAGGCCTGAGAAACAAAGGTTCTCTTGTTAAGGGGAGACGAGAGGATAGACGTCCGAGGAGCTGAGGGAGAGGTGGGTGTACATGATGTGATAGATGGGATGGACCGTTTACATTGTTCGGTGCGACAGGTAAGTGAGGAGGAGGGGTAGGCATCGAGGAAGTGGGAGATTAGAGTATCTGGATTTAGACTGTAAAGGAACTTGTCTTGGCGAGAGTTTGAGTAGATGTAGGATGGTTTGGGGTAAAGGGAAAATATACTGGGGGAGATGCTGAGACATCTTGAGAAGATGGGAGGGGAGTGCAGCGAAGTGTAGTTTTGGAATGGGTAGAAAGAGAAACCTGATCGGTATGTTTCCTGTCTGAATTTGAGTACTGCTTCCTCACATTCGATCTTGTAGACAGGGTAGGCTCCAATAAAATACTTTATGGGGGCCACCACAATTGGCACACGTACGTGGCTGAGCAGAAAAAACGAGCTTAGCCAGGTTGGTCACATACAGGGCAACAGGCTGTGGAGCAACAGTGTGTGTCTGGGTGGCCAAAACGCCAAACACCTCCGACACTGATGGGGAAGGGATCGATATGGTAGGACAAGGCAGAACATTCCACCAATATAACCTTCATGGCAATATTGGCACAGGATTTACGCTGGCCTCTGGGAGGAATAGTAGAGCACTGCACTGCCACCGCATCATAGTTGACGATGCAAGCGAGCAGGTTGTTTTCACAGGCTGACTCGGTCAAGACGGAAACAGTTCCGATGCAAGAATTAAGGGAAGAGTTAGATTGAGCAAGAATAGGTTTGCTAGTGAGGTCAGTCTGGGTAGACAGTGCACGAGCTTGGGACTCAGATGTAACTGAGACCGCGAACGATCGGAACGACTACGAAATGAATCTTTGCCTACTTGTTTTTAGAGGCCTTGTTGGAAGAGATGGGTATTGTCAGAGTATGGGGCCGAGACATTGTTGGAAGAGAAGGGTATTGTCAAAGTAAAGGGCTGTAGGGGGAATCATAAATAATCGATCCCACTAGGCTGGGCCAAAAAGAGTACTCGAAATGTTTACAAAGGAGAAATCAGTAGAAGGATGGTGTGGAGCGAAGTATTATTATGGGGAGGAGGACAATAAGGATGAAGAGTAGTAATAAGGAAGGAGGGGATAGACAATGAAGAAGACTTTGCAGTATAAGATGAAGGTGAGGATGTTGAGAGAGAGGAAGGGGTGTATTCTGAAGGTAGAGTAATGACCTGGGTGGATGATTCCAAACGGATCGAGTTGACAGCAAACATCCAGGAGGGGTGTATTAATATCAGTTGTTGGAGCTGTAGTCAAAGTTGAGGAAGGGAAAACCAGAGAAATCAAATTTTGATAGGATAATTGATGAAGGAACAAGCCTTTAATGCCCATAAGAATAAAAAATCTTCAATGCTGGCCATCGTGAGAGGTTGTGTAAAGAAACGGTCTACCATTTGGGGTCTCCATAAGGATTAAATGCTTGGATATTAACCAAGGGAATACCATGCTCATGATTCCTGGAGCCCATTCATGAATCACACAAAGCTAGCCTTTTATCCTGTCAGCATGGTTCTCACACCTTACGAAGTGGATAGAGGAAAGGGATGAAGAAGAGAAGGAAAAGACCATGCAAAATTAGTTGAGGAGAGGGCTGAGGTCCAAGGGAGGGGTCATCCCCTATATTGGGCTTCAGTCTCCTTCTCCTAAGTCCCATGACAACAACAGGCAAGGGATGGTGGGGGGGGAAGGACACAAATAACAACGTTTTACCATTTATTCACAACATTTACCTCTACATATATATACCAATCTGTACATCAATGGTAATTACATGATTTTACCCAACATAAGTTGTTCCTCAAACTATTTCAACAAACCATGTACATATATAAGGACAACTCATCCATGACATGCTGATCTAGAGAGCACATTCTCTTTAAAGTGATCTCAGCACAATTTTTCTACAAATAGTTTTTGAATATGTTACAGTTCTGCAAGACATGATTAGGAGTGACATTCCAACACCATACCATTTTGAGTATTTGAGATATGATCCAGGTATAAATTTATTCTACAGCTACTTGAACCAAAAGCAGCATTTAAATGTCAGTACACTTCGGAAATTCAAACAGAGAATCTGGAATGAAGGAATTGTACAGGAATGTATTAAAATCTATGGACAACTGTGGTCATAAATCATTAATGGTAAATAAAACTATGCAATGTACAAATAAAATATTCTACATCAGTAATGACCACAGTACCATCTAATTAGCACATTTTTTTCGACACATTTCATCATATTCACAACCACATGCATTAACATCTTTGTGCATTTTCCTCATAGCAAAACATTAAATATTGCTTGATAATGGTAGCTGTTAAGATATACATATAAATCCCAATCCAAATGCAACAATAAAAAAATTAGTAACTTCCCATGTCTCTTTTGCAAATTATCTTTAACTATCATCTTATATTATGGTAAACCAAACATGTACCACAAACAAGGATCTAAATTTTAACAGCAATTTGGCTTCCTTAAGTATCTAGTTTCTATGATCCCCTATCATGTCTGTATTTATCTTGAAAGACACGTAGGGATAATACTCGCTGGTGTTAAATCCCAATCCTGGAATGTCGACAGTCTGCAAATAAAGTTTTTCAATTAATATCCAGGGTAAGTAAAAATGCAAAGCTTTATAGTCATAACCTTCAGTATCCATACAAAACAGGATTCACTAATTGACATCAATCATTAATGAGAGACTTACATCCCCAGCTCCTCCTGTTGCAGAAGAATCAAGGTGAGAATACAGCTGGTTTAGAATATCACGTAGCCGCTTCATACTCTTCCTGTTTGGATGCACAAGAATAGCCTGGAAATTGACAGGCAAGCCATATCTGAAATACAAATAAAAAGGCAAAAATCTGAATTAATATCATGAAGATTCCCTCTACATTTCGCATTTTTCCCTTTAGAATTTCACTAATCATGAGTCTGACACAGTACTAAGCTTATGATCATCATGGACACAAACCAAATGAAGTCTGAAGTATTTATAAATAAATCCTTTTTTCTACAATGAAAAAAAAAAGTTTAGTTTTCTTTTCTATAAGGGTTTCTGAGTGATTTTTTTACTTTTTAATTGTGAATCTAGCAGACTTGATCAAGCATAACCTCTCAAAACTAAATATTATTTATTTGTCCATGTGAAGAAGTAAAATTGAATTTTCATAATGAATAGGATGTATACCAAGCCCCATTCTTCATACTCACTCTGAACTAATCATATAAGTGCTACCTGGTTTTGGTCCCGACTCTTTTTTTGTGTGAACCAACATACTAAGTATAAAATGAGACTTTTTTAATGTATGGCAAATACAACCCACCCATAAGCTACCCCATACCATTTCTACTCCATTCAACAATTCAACATTTCCCATTTGCACATCATGGTTTACTATGTTTTTTTGTTCTTTCTCTTCCTCCTTCACTCCTCCTCCACCTATGACACTTCATTATGAGTCATAGCAGCATGACAAATTTTCTGGTAAATAATGCTGTGTTACAAACATTGAAAAAAAAAAAAAAAAAAAGTTTTCTGCAGCTGAGCAAGCAAAGTATGGCTGAGGAATTGCAATCTTTACACACACTACTAAATGTCTGCAAGACAATTACCTTAGAACAGATTCAACAAACACACGGATGGCCTTCACATGCATCCAGCAGATGAAGCATTCGCTGAAATTCACTTTCAACCAGCGCACTAATGGCCCCTGTAAATATAAACAGTGTGCTGTGTCAAAATATATACATCCACAGTACAGATGTTTAATTGCAATTTACATTATATTACAGCACACATAAGATTCAAGTTATAAAACTTTGCAAACAAAAAAAGCTTTTTAAAAATTATTTTCCTTACAAAGTGTCTTTTCTTGTCACTGATTAGCTTTGAAAGTTCATTCTTTCCAGCAGTCAATTCCTCTTCATTGTAGGTGAAGTCACGTACAATGAACCTTGTAATTAGAAGTAAACAACAAAATTATTACAAAATCTATATAGAAATATATATCTGGAAAAATAACCCTCAATAAACCTTACAAACTGAACAATGTATGTGCAATATTATCTATCTATTTATCAATCAGTTATCAATTAAATTTATCTGAATAGCAATGGGTTGAATCAAATTTCCAGTTACGTCAACTACATTTTGTTTTATCTAATTCATTCATCAAAAGACAGACTAATGGGCAAGTTAAAAACCCAAACCTTACTTGTTCTCACGGGCATGGAGTTTGTACTCGTCCACCACCTTACTGAAGAGAGTAACGGTAAACAACCCATGATCGTTGTCCTCAAACACTAGGCGAGAGGAGCGAGGAACTACCATGTCTGCTAGGTGCTCATACTTGGCCTGCCAGTCTGGGTATAGTACCCTGA
This sequence comes from Penaeus vannamei, assembly GCF_003789085.1. NCBI lineage: Eukaryota > Metazoa > Arthropoda > Malacostraca > Decapoda > Penaeidae > Penaeus > Penaeus vannamei. The sequence continues at coordinate 234,762 of NW_020872393.1, read as the reverse complement.
GGAAAATTTACATACATTTTAATAAGTAAAGCACTTTTTATTTATTTATTATTGTATTTTTGTGTCATTTTACAGCCTGTGATAGAAAATGCCCTTACTTTGGGACAACCACCAGAAGGGTTACCAGATATTCACTGTTCTGGACAAAGTCCTCCTTTTTTACCAAGTCGCCCAGATTTCTTGTCAAAAGGCTTCCTCTGGAAGATATAGATTTAATGGTTAGTGTATTATATAATAATTTCCTTCAGGAGTCTATATTTGTTTGCATATGAAAACAAGAAATGCTTGTATGCTTAACATTTTGTCTTGAGACTTAAGGGAGTACTTACTAATACATCAATTAAGAGTTCATACAAAAAAGTAAGGAAAAGAGAAAAGAAAATAGAAAAAAGAAAAATACAACATACGTCTGCTTCCTTTCCATGTTGGCCAAGTTAGATTTGAGATTGTTATAGTTGGATGCCTTTGTCTTCAGATCATTCTCGATCTGGGTGCACTGGCTGTTTATGGCATCCACAATGCCTCGCAGTGACTGCTTAATTGGGAACTTTGCAATATCCCACT
>NW_020872393.1:219198-224198 GCF_003789085.1 Penaeus vannamei | reverse complement strand
CTCTCTCTCTCTCTCTCTCTCTCTCATCTCTCTCTCTCTCTCTCTTCTCTCTTCTCTCTCTCATCACACACTTCTATCCGTCTATATCTCTGTGTCTCTCTACCCTCTCTCCGTTCTTCATCTCCTACCTCTATCCATCTCTCCCTCCATGCCGGGTTCCCGCACATCTTTAGTCTAATTTTTTTTTTTCTCGGAAAATTGTCAACATTTGACCCTGATCTTTACTGACGCAACCGTTTACTTAAGGTCCGTGTGCAAAAAATATATGTATATATGTAATAATAATAATAATAATAATAATATAAGTCTGGCGCGCAATCTATTCGAGAGGGTGGTAAAATATTTTTCATCTTAGTTACTGACGTGACAAGTAGGCCTACACATTATAGAGTGTGTATTCAGCGAGAAGTGGCTCCAGGTCTTAAAAAGTCTTTAAAAGGTCTTAAATTTCATCAGCTTATACCTTATACAAGAACTCTGACCTGCCTTTTTTTCCTTCCCTCTCTTCTCTTCTCTAGTTTTCTTCCTTTTATTTCCTTGTCTGTCTTTTTTTTGTCGTAGGTTTCAGTCATCCCCTCATAGTGTGTAAAAGCACTGATAATTAATCAACGTTGCATAAAAACAAAAAAGGATATGTATTGTACATGTAGTAATGGTTATATAGAGAGCAGGTAAATGAAATTTGACATACTGGCTTTCCCGTGAGATGTCTGGGAAAACGAAAGGGTCCTAGTCATCCTGCCCTTGAGAAAAGGCTGAATGGTGTAAGCCTGGTCTTCACGAGGGACCTTGTCCATGGAACTTGAGGCATGCAGTGGTTGCTGAAGGCAGATCAACTGGAAGACTTTGGGTCAGCTGTAGTACCCATTGAAGTTGTGCCTTCCGCAAAACTGGAGGAGCTTTCGCGTCATGTCACGAAGAAAATGTCGAAAGAAACGTAGTTCTTTGGTTTAATCCATGGCTCTCCTTTTGTATCTTTCTAATTTTTGTATAATGAGTGTGCATGCCTATATCATAAGGGTGGGAGAAGCTGGGATTTGTAAAGTGCTCCAGTACCTTGACTGTCAAAGAACCTTGGGCATTCTTCTCGAATCCTTTTCTGTAGGCATTATTTATGACTTTCATAACTTTGCTGGTAGTCAGTGTCCAGTAATGAGATGCTGTTGTGTCATTGAGAGGCCATACTTGCTCTAACAGATGTAGTCGCCACGCAGATACGGTGTGTTTATTGTGCAATCGTTAGTATGTAGAGGGATTTGTGGATGTGTTGCAGAAAATCATATATGAGAATATTCCGCAATATGGGGTGGATCCCTCTGGTAAAAAAGTGTGTATTTTTTCAGATGATTATCCAGCGACAACTACCGGAAGTGTTGTATAGACTGCAATTTATTAAGGATTTCTAGAACCCTGTCACTGCCTCTTGCTCGGAGTGCCTAGTCGGAGGCAACAGCTGTGGTCAGTGCGATTTCAAAGGTGCCTTGGCCTGTGAAAAAGAAGACGGCAATCCGAGCACATAGTTTACTGTAAAGAAATTTTGTTATATGCAATTATCGTTTCAGACACCGAGATCGACCAGTAGTTATTAGTGTCCCTTTTGAGTTTTTCTTGTAGCCACTTGTGTGCTGCGATGCAGTATTGACAAGAGGTGTCAAATAGGCCAGTTCTTGAACACACGCCCTTAGCATATGTGAACTAATATCCTCCTGCCTCTTTAGTATCCAGAACCAGATGAATCTTGGTGACGTTGTATCTGCGGAAATGTTGGAGAGGTTTCTTGACACGTTGGTTTCATAGAAGAGGGTGCTCTCTGGGGTCAATAACTTGCAGTATAATACTAAATGATCCCCAAGAACTTTTGCATTTGCAAGTTAATGAAGACTGTGATTCAACAGTTTGCGTTTGGTTTTATCTTCACCATTCATGTAAGCAACAATCTTCTTGCAGACTCTTTTAGCGAGGGTTCTATTGTGCCTCATATGATGTTTTTATATGTATTTACGTAAGCTATTTGATGGAATCCTGCGTTTATGACTAAACTGCAGTTCATGAGTGGGTTTTGAAATAAAAGTTAAAACACGTATTGTGCAGGTTATCTACGTCAGGCTTTCACACCTTTTCATCACAACGGTGTCCCTTCCCCCTTACCCTCTGACTCACTCACTCACTCACTGTTCCTCTGCATTTGGCAAAGTGGTCGCAGATCCCGCTCTGCTTAGTGAAGAACAGCTCTTGCGGTCTTGTATCCTATGCTGGCGTGGGAGGCGTTGAAACCGGCGAAGCGACACGAAGCAAGCGCGGACCTGACACGCAATATTTATTTAGACTACAGTGCAAATGATTCGACGCTTGGTAGCATGGCCGACTTTAATGGCGTTTCGATGGCGTGTTTTTGCTTAATGAATATCTATCCTGCTCGGCCACTACTATGCACCACGTCCCTGAGTTTGCGGTCCTCACTGTCCCCAAGCGTCCTCGTAGTTCTTATCAAGGTCTAACCTTGGCTCTTGCCTCGTCAGCGTGCACGTCAGCAGTTGCATTTGAGGCTGTTCTGTCTCTTTTGAGGAGGGGTACTGGTAAACCGTGGATAGGAGATAAATATATATATATATATATATATATATATATATATATATATATATATATATATATATATATATATATATATATATATATATATATTATATTATATATATTATATTATATTATATTATTATATAATATATATATATATATATATATATAATATATATATAAATATATATAATATATATAATTATATATATATATATATATATATATATATATATATATATATATATATATATATATATATATCTAGTCTCTTCTGTCTGTCTCTGTCTGTCCTTCTCTCTCTCTCTCTCTCTCTCTCTCTCTCTCTCTCTCTCTCTCTCTCTCTCTCTCTCTCTCTCTCTCTCTCTCTCTCTCTCTCTCTCCTCCCTTCCTTCCTTCTCTCCTTTCTTCTTCCTTCCTTTCCTTCCTTCCTTCCTTCCTTCCTTCCTCCCTTCCTCTCTTCCTCCCCCCTCCCTCCCTCCCTCCCCCTCTCTCTCTCCATCTCTCCCCCTCTCCCTTTCTTCCTCTCTTTCTCCATCCTCCCTTCCCCCGTCTCTCCTCGCTCCTCCTCCCCCTCTCTCCTCCCTCTCTCCTCTCCCTTTCTCCACTCTTTCTCTCTCTCTTTCTCTCTCCCCTCTCCTCTCCCAATCCCTCTCCTTCCCCCCTCCCTTTCTCTCTCTATATCTATCTATCTCTTTCTCTCGCTATTGCTCCTTTTCTTTTTCTTTCAATTGCTCCCTTCTCCCCTCTCAGTTATCTTTTTTCATTTAACCCTCAGTCTCATCTTCTTACTATACTTCTTACTTCTTATATTTCTCCTACACTTGTTTTATCTCAGTATATAGTTCATATTTTATCATTTCAGGACCAGAATGTCGCTGGAAGGTGAAATAAGCAGTGAGGTGCATGAGGATCTGGAGGATATCCCCTCTACTGAATGGGAAAAAAGTTTAGCAATTTCTCCTACAGCATTAAGTTGCATAAGTGCCCCATATGACGAAGATGTTGACCTAGGTGTCGGGGAAGTTCAAGAATTTGTAAATGAGAGTGATAATAAAGAGAAGAGGAGGAAGAAGTCACATCACAGGAGATTTACTGTTCCTGTTGTAACAGCAGATATGCAGGAAGTTGTAGCTAGTCAGAGTGAAGACATTAGAATGGATACTAAGGCCGAGATGTTTGCTGAGACATTGCAAGTTCCAATGGCTCAGAAGCTTTTGCACTTGAAGTACGATGAACTGTCATATGCAGACACCGAATCCGAGTCCATAGTTGATGCTAGTCTCATGTCAGGATCAGATAGTCAGTCTGCATCTTTGAGACCCACTAAAATGAAGAAGAAATTGAAAAAGCTAAAGAGCATGAAACTAAAGAGGGATGGAAGGGATTCAGATTCTTCAGTGTCATCAAGGAGAAGAGGATCAACTCGAAGGGCGCTTGTCAAATGCAAATTTTTACCAGAGGGTCTTGCGTATATTGAAAGCTGCTTAAGAGGCCGCATATTTTCTGGCTGGGTGGAAGAACGAAAATGGGTGGAGAATCTAGGTAGCTACAGAGACATTGTGGAAGTGGATGAGTGGGAGGTGGACTTCAATAAACAGCTGAACATCATTATTAGAAAAATCCCAGGGGTACAAGAAGGTACTAGATGGATCAACATAACCGGTAAATATGCTTATTATCTTTATACTTTAATTGTTGTTTCTGTAAGAAAGAACAATATGTGTAAGGTTCTCAAAGTTCCTTCATCTACCTTGTCATGTACAAAGTTTATAAATGGAGAGGATAGACATTATTAAACAAAGGCTATCACTAGTGTTAGTGTGATCATGATAGTATAAATTGTGGCAAGAACTGTTTTATTCCATAGATTTTTACTTTGCCATTTTGTAACTTCTATTACCTTCTGTCCTGGAGGACAACCATTGATTTATGAAAAACACAATGAGATATTTAGCCTCATCATTTGGTTATCAGTATACTGTAGAATTTGTGTTGTTTTCAACCACTCTGGCCCTCTCCATACTTTTTTTTTCAGCACCCACAGCCGTTCAACTTAGCTACTGCTTGTGGGTGTTGCTTATTCAACCGCCCATCCCAGGCCATTATTGGTTTGTCATCACTGGTGTCGCCGTGCAGCCTCTTTTTGGTTTGAAAATTTCACTCCAAATTGTTAGGTATCTCCAGTATTATATTAGAATACTTCATTCCTTTCTTCTTTCTTTTTTTTTTTTCTGCTGAAATGATATACAGTATAAAAATTACTAGTTTACATACCACAAATTGAGATAACCTGATTCTTTTCATTTGTATGATTTATAACAGGAGTATTGATCCACAAGATTATGAAACTGCAGAAGCTCGCAGCAAAAGGAGGCAGATATCATCAAGTGAGCTAGGCCACGAGTTGGAGACAATCAGCCAAC
>NW_020872393.1:201698-214198 GCF_003789085.1 Penaeus vannamei | reverse complement strand
AAACAAATATTTAAAAAATGATAACATATGCATTTCCCATGCCATTAGAACGATCAATTGCAAATATGTGAAGAGCCGCGAGAAGGAGAAAAAATCACCACAGAACATTTTCAAACAGCATTTGGATCCACTTTCATTACACATATGTTCCTACATCCCATGATTATATAAAAGCTGATATACAAGTTCATTTGATATTTCTATACTTAAGACATTACTTAAACATCTGTAATTGCCGAAACAAGATACGAAAAAAATGAAATTTGAATTTCGCGCTCTTTCTTGTGACAGTCATCATTTCCAAGGATCTCGAAATTAAAACGTATATTGGGACTTTTTTTTTAATGAAAAAAAGACATTGAAAGGTAATTTGCTAAATGTTAGTACAGGAGAGAATTGTTAGAAGTTTAATTCTTCGAACAGAAATTAAAAACATGTAGTTGTAATATCAAAACACTATTACATGTCAGAACGTGTTAGGTGAATCCACAGGTAGTGTCAAATTTGTCGTTTATTTTGGGTGTTGTATTTTTCAATGACTATGGAGACATTACACGTAGATCATCAATCATATAAGTGTGCTTTAGTAATTAGTGTAAATCCTCGTTCGATGTGAAACCTAGAAACTATTTCGTTTTGTTTACAGTTACCATTCTCAAAAGTGTTTGTAAGGATCATTACCTTTTGTATTTCTCGTTAGATGTAACGACTACACTGCACTTCAGTAAATCGGTATAATCATTATGATGATGTCATGCCAAAGGGGCAGAAAACGGCAGTGTAAGGATATTGTTTAATTAGAAATTGATACTGTCATTGTGCATCCACACAACAGTTTTTATTCAGTTTTATTTGAGATGGCCAACACAGGCTGCTTCTCTTGGCAGTTGTAGTTTGTTTGTTTTTATGTTAACGCCTTGGATCAGGGAGAATGACCGTCATGTCGTGAAAAAGATTTGGTGGAGGGCTGGGGGATGTGAATATGCCATCTTGAGAAAATTCAACCGAAGCCTGGGCGACAGGAAATGACAGCCAGTGACAATCTGCCACATGTACACAGTCCTCTTGAAGGGTTACAACCGAGGCNGATTGCATCCGCGTCCGGCCCCTGTATCCTATCGCAGCCAGCAGTAAACACGTTTCATATCACATCAAATCCGTTCGCCGAGAAGAGCTACCGACCCCACACCTGCGCCGAATCTACTCACGCAGCAGGAAGTGAAACCACGGTTCGAAACCTGTAGTAAAACCTGTTTGTAAAATATGAAAAGGCGATCCAGAAATACTTGCAGGTAGAGCGGCGGACAGGAGTCGTGACGTGAATGGAAAGCTTCGAAGCTGCTTCACCCTGTACAAGGAAGTGAGGTATTTCAGCGGGTGTTCGAAGCAGAATTCGAAACATAGTTGACCATCTTTTTTTTTACCGTGACTTTCCTTTCCTTTCTTACACAAGGAGACTGTGGAAAACACGCGCACGTGATAACACGTGAGAGAGAGAGAGAGAGAGAGAGAGAGAGAGAGAGAGAGAGAGAGAGAGAGAGAGAGAGAGAGAGTTAGAGAGAGAGAGAGAGACATTTAACACAACTCATATCTTCCAGAACCAACTTCCTAACACATTCTTACGTTTACATATTTTTCTTACATGGAATTCAAGGCTATTCTTACCACATCCTCCAACTCCAAGCCTTTGGGGAATTTAAGCACAATAAGCATATATTCTATCCCTCTGCGTTGCGATTCATAGCAGGAGACAGAGGAAAAGGAGAGAAGAGAAGGGAGGAGAATTGGAAAAGAGAAAAATACAGAGGAAAAGAAAGAAAAGAGAAAAAGAGAAGAAAATGAAAAGAAAGAAGAGAAAGAGAGACAGCGGCAGAGAAAAGGAAAAGAGTAGAAGAGAGAGTAAGAGAAAAGGATTAGAAGAGAAATTATGAGAAAAGGAATATGAAGAGAAAATACGAGAAGTGAAAGGGAAAACATGACGACAGGTGAGAAATAGTGAGAGTGACAGAAAAGAGGACAGAGGAAAGAAAATGAATAAATCAATCAAATAACTGAATAATGAGTAGATGACCATGAATAACGTAAAAAAGAAAGAAAAAAAAAAAGTTATAAAAGTCACACTTTCCGAAACGTTATCGAGAAAGGACAAGAAAAATAAACGAAAAGAATTAGTGAATGCTCTCCATAATAATAAATAGAATAAACAAATAAAAGTTAAAACAAACAAGAAAGACTACAAGAAAATATCAATGCTCAGAAAAGAAAAAGAAAAGAGAAAAGAGGACGACAAAGAAAGAGGAATTTACAGCACTTTTCTCTTACTTACATACGTATGAAAATATCTAGAGAAATTAGGGAATTGGGTTTTATATGAGAAAGCGAGAGTAAAAATCTGCATATTACAAACAAGAAACTATGATTTAACAATGCTCAGATAGGAAAAAATAAAAAGATAAGAAAAAGATATAAGAAATAGGGAATTGTTTTTTATATAGAAAATAGGGAATTATTTTTTTTTATACAAGAAATAGGGAATTGGTTTTGTATGAGAAATAGGGCATTGATTAAGAAAATAGGGAATTGTTTTTATATTTTAGGGAATTAGAGAAATAGGGAATTGTTATAAGAAATAGGGAATTGTTTTGAAATATGGAATTATTTTTGGGAATGGGAATTTTTATATGAGAAATAGTGAATTGTTTTTTATATAGAAAATGGGGAATTATTTTTTTTTATAAAAGAAATAGGAATTGTTTTTTATATAGAAAATAGGATATTTTTATATAAGAAATAGAGAATTAGTTTTTATATGAGAATTCGGAATTTTTCCTATATGAGAAAGAGGGAGACTAAAAATCTACACATTACAAACATCAAACTACGATTTAGCAATGTTTAGATAAAAAAAAAAAAGAAGATAGATAAAACACAAGAGGCTAAAATCTATCCATTACCCGAAGCAATCTACAAGAGGACGAAAATCAAGGCAAAAAAAAATTAGGGAATTGATTTTTATACGAGAAAGAAAGGGACTGAAAATCTACACTCACACGCACCAGAAAACTACGATAATCAACGCTCAGAAAAAAAAAGAAAAGAAAAGGGAAGAGAAGCTAAGAAATCTACTTCGCAGCACTCGGAGCAGTCTACAAGAGGCTAACCCCTCCCAACCTAACAAAGCTCAGCGGCAACAGAATCCGGAAATAAAAAGACTTATTAAGTCCATGAACACAACCGTAGCCCTGGCTACCTTGTCTGAGACAGATAACTGGACCGCGTACCGAGTGTAGTTACACTAGTGATGTATCCGAGTGAAAACCGGTCCGCTCCGATATGTTGCGAGGGAGGGAGTTTTTTATATATATGAAAAAATAAAATTAACAAAAGAAATGAAAATATATATGATAATCTATATCTATCTACCAGCCTACGCGGAAGGAACAGGTACTAATCTATATCTATTCTATATCTATATCTATGATCTATATCTATATAACTATATACTATATCATATCTATTATCTATATCGTGACTATCATATATATAGATCTATATCTATAGTCGTATATCTATATCTGATATCTATATATTATATCTATTTCTATATCTATATCATATCTATATCTATATCTATATATATCTATATCGTATATCCTATATCTATATCTTATATATCTATATTATCTATATCATATATCATATATCTATATCTATACTATATCTAATATCTATTCTATATCTATATCTATATCTATATTCTATCTATCTATATCATATTATTATCTATAATCTATATCTATATCTATATCTATATCTATATCTAATATCTATATCTATATCTATATCATATGCGTATATTTAATTTATATCAGTATCTATATCTAATCTATATCTGATACTATATCATTATCTATATCTATATTCTATAAGGCTATAATCTATATCACCATCTCCCAGATGAGTCTATTATGCTAAATGCTATATCTATATCATATCTATATTCTATAATCGTATATCTATATCTATATCTATAACTTCGTCTCTATATTCTATATCGTATATTTATGATCCCTCCAGCACAATCGCACCTTTAACAACCTGTCACGGCTAGAGTCAAAACGGATCTATTATCTAACACAATGATGTACTATAATACAAAGTCTAAGACCTCCGTATGAGGACCCCTTCAGTACATCATGAACAATGCGTCTACCAGCTATATCATGAGGTCCATCGCTCATCGCTGGACGGCACACTCCGACAATTATACTGCGCACGAGTTCCCATGACCTATTATTACCTATATAACCGCACCCGTGAGTGATGTTATATCTATTGCCCACTGACCTCTGCTCAGACATCGTACCGGACAATCTCGATATATATCCCAAATATATCTATATCTATATCATATCATATATCTATATCTATATTATATCTATTATCATATCTAGTAGTTATATCTATATCCTATATCATATATCTATACATATCCGTATAGTCTTATAATCTATATCTATTATCTATTATCTAATATCTAGTAATCGTGATATCTATACTCTATATCTATATCTATATCTATATTTAATATCTGTTTATCTATATCCGTATATCTATATCATATCATAATATCTATATCTATATCTATATCTAAGCTATATCTATATCTATATTTATATTTATATCTATACTATATCTATATCTACTATCGGTAATTTATATCTGCTATACTATATCTATATCTTATATTCATATCTATTATCATATATCTAATCTATATCTAATCTATATCTAATCATATCTATATGCTATATCGTATATCGTATATCGTATATTTATATTTATAATCTGCATCTATATTCTATATCAATGCCATACTAATATCTATATCTATATCTATATCTTAAACTCATTAATCGTATATCTATATCTATATCTATATCATATCTATATCTATATTTATATCTATATCTATATCTATATCTATATCTATATCTATATCTATATCTAATCTGTATTCTATATCGTATATTTAGTATCTGCTATCCTATATCATATCTATATCCTATATCTATATCTATATCTATATCTATATCTATATCTATATCTATATCTATATCTAAACAAGCAAATACGGTTGATAAACCCTTCATGGAAGAGAAAGAGAGAACAATAACCTACAAATCACACACAAGAAAATAATATTAATCAATGCTCAAAAAATTAGAAATAGATATAAATAAAAAATATAACCAGTAAAAAAAGATAAAATAAAAAAGAGAGGCTATCCAGCAGTAATCGAAGCAATCAACATGATAACAAATCAAAGCAACTAAAAAAAAAAACGAAGAGAGAAGAAAAGACCGATATATTTCGAGAGAGGCATTTACCCTAACCACGAAACAAACACAAAAAACAAACAAAAGCTAATAAACCTCCGACAAGAGAACCAATCAAGGCCAAACAAACTACTAAAGACCCATAAAAACCAACTAACGCCATCCCGTGACTCAAGAAGGATACCGAAGGAAGGAGATAAGGTGGACGACGAAGGAGCTCGCGAGGACGCCTTTGCCGCACGGAGGAGGAGGACCGAGAGCTTTTGCGAACCGGAATTAGGGAATCCATTCTCGTGACGTGTCGGAGAGGGGTTGTGTATCAGCGTAATGGTGTCGGTTCAGAATCATACGCTTTTTTTTTTTTTTTTTTTTTTTTTTGGCTTTTCCAGGTTGTTGCGTCATGTGGCGGCCTCTTTAGACCCACTGAACGGACACATACACACAAATGTATACATTTATAAATATGTACCCCACACACACACACACACAAACAACACACCACACATCACACACCACACATACACATACACATACACACATATACACACATATATGTATACATTTATAAATATGTACACACACACACACACACACACACACACACACACACACAACACACACACACAGCACACATATATATGTGGAACACACACGTTACACACACACACACACACACACACACACACACACACACACATACACATACACACACACACATATATGTACATTTAAACCACACAACACACACACACACACATACCACACAACACACACACACACACACACACACACACACACACACACACACACACACATGTAATCCACCTAAAGACAAGACAATAAAAAATCCAAATGAAAGCTTGAATCTTTTCTCGCACTGCGCAGAGGACGAGAGTTGGCAGTTTTCATCTCAGGAAACACTTTCTCTCCGTGATATTAACTGGGAATTTACGTGAAAGATTCTTTGGGGGAAAATACGTGAATAATGGACAAAGTTGGAGAGTGGATTGGACGCGATAAGGCAATTTACATGTCTTTTTGTCACGTTATCTTTCTGTCATTTTTTCACAGTAATTTCTCTCTCTTTTTCTTTTTTTTTTTTCTCTCTCTCTCACTCATCACTCTCTCTACTCACTCTCACTCTCTCTTCTCTCTTCTCTCTCTCTCTCTCTCTTCTCTCTTCTCTCTCTCTCTCTCTCTCTCTCCTCTCTCTCCTCTCTCTCTCCTCTCTCTCTCTCTCTCTCTCTCTCTCTCTCTCTCGCTCTCTCTCTCTCTCTCTCTCTCTCTCTCTCTCTCTCTCTCTCTCATCTCTCTCTCTCTCTTCTCTCTCTCTCTCTCTCTCTCTCAAATCTCGTTAATATGCCCCGGAAAAGCTGCAACTATTAATATCATATTTTCCCAAAGCCCACTTAAGGTAATTGATTCAACTCGACTTCAACATTGCAAAGCGAAGTTCTCAATTGCTCATTTGCTCTTATGCAAATGCAAAAGCACGTGAACTTAATATCAACAATCGGTTGCATCAGATCTGCAGTCAAAAATTAAATGCAAAATGTGTGGCATTTAATTTCAATACGATAACAATTTGACTTAAAAGTGTTATGGGAAATTACGAAATGAAACATTCCTCTCCGTTTACGACTCATTAATACTGTATGTTTAATGAGAAGAGCAGTTTATAAATGTTTGTTTAATTGCTGGTTTGCAATTAATGAAAGGCAGATGAGACTGAATACATAAACACATATTACGTAAACACTGCGAACTAAAGCACAGAAACTGTCTGGGAATAGTTACACCAACAGGAAGGGTAAAAAAAAAAAAAAAAAGATGATGATGATGATGTAGATGATGATAACAATAATATTGATAATAGTAGCAATAATGATGATAGAAATGATAAGAAATATAATAATAATAATAATGATGATAATAATAACAACTACTGTAGCAAACAATGATAGCAATAGTAATGATAATATTATTGAAAATAACAACAACAATGACAATAATGAAAAAAAAAAAATATTTATGATAATGGTACCAACAAATAAACATAATATCAATAAAAAAATAATAGTAATGATAATAATAATAATAATAATAATAATAATAATAATAATAACACAAACAACACCAATGATAATAACACTTTAAAAAATGATAACGACAATCATAATAATAATAGTATAATCAAAATCATATAGCAAAAAAAAAAAAAAAAAAAAAAAAAAAACATTTGAAGCTTCGAAATAGATGCATGAAGCGCTCTCATTTCTTCCCTCGCCAAATGCCCGCGCTCTAAGTGCCTCATCCGGGCTTTAAGAACATAACGCCGATTTTTAATTTCCGTTCGTCTCTCTTGCTGATGATGTGGCTATTATCAGAAAATACTATATCGTAAACATGTATTTACATAGTTGTTTATTAGTTAAAGAATTTATTTCTTGGTATACTTTGAGATCGTTCCAACAGGACGAGGATGCGATTTCAGTTGTTCCTGTCTCGTCATTGCGGAGATTGCAGGGAACTTGTTGATTATAAATTGGTGTTTGCTGTATAAGATGTTTTCTTTTATTGTAAGATAGTGACGCATTTAGTTGTGGTTGTACTTCGGAAATACAGCCGTGAATTCGTTATTGAAATCAGCATCTTAAATTAGCGAGACAAAATAACGCCGGGGATTCAAATCAACATCTTAAATTAGCGAGATTTAAAATAACGCCGTGAATTTGTTATTGGAATATAATCGAGCGAAGAGAGAGAAAAAAAAATAGACATCTCAAATTAGCGAGTCTGAAAATACCGCCGTGACTTTGTTATTGGCATATAATCAACCGAAGAGGAGAACAAAAATAAACAAATTAGCGAGACTTGACGAACCTCGCGGAATTACAAAGACTCGCGAATTATCCCTAATGAAGGGAGCAACCTGGAAGAAAACAAGACGGGTTCCTTTGAGATCCGAGGAAGGGCGTGAAGTTTCCTGATGTTAATGGCTCGCTGAAAGGCTGCAGACGCCCGCTGTCTTGCAGGCGAGGCGAAAACAGCGCTGGAAGTGAGGCGAAAATCTGAGCTTCTTGCACGGTGCTGAAAGTTGATAAAACATGGGGAAGATTGAGAGGGTGATAATATGTTTTAATTTGTAAGTTCTTTATTTGTTTTTTGTTTTTGTTTTTCCTCTTCGGTTGATTATATGCCAATAACAAATTCAGGGCAGTATTTTCAGACTCGCTAATTTGAGATGTTGATTTCTCTTCGGCTGATAATATGCCAATAACAAATTCACGGCGTTATTTTAAATCTCGCTAATTTAAGATGTTGATTTGGATTCCCGGCGTTATTTTGTCTCGCTAATTTAAGATGTTGATTTCAATAACAAATTCACGGCTGAATTTGGATTGGTGATATGTTTTAATAAGATATATCGAGGGAACCATAATGAATTTGGATTAGGAGGAAGGGGCGAGAGAGTAGTAAAAAAAAATGATAAAAAAGTAATTTCATGGAAGGAAGTATAGAGGAAATTGGATAATGGACTTAATGCGAAAATAATATCTAATGGTGGAAGTGATAGATACTTAATTAGTTTAATCTAAAATGACTAGATATTAGCGAAGTGGAAAAAATACGTAAATTTTATAATACAGAATAATTTTGTAATTGCTTATTCAGGAAAGAGAAATGAAATGGCAAACTACAAAACAGTAAAAGTTTAGACATAAAGTGGGTTGATATAATTCAAGTGATTAAATAACAAAATATTGTACTGTGAAAAGGTTGACTACAATAATTATCAACAAATAATCCATTTCAACAAGGAAGAAAGTACATATTTATAGTAATAATAGTACTAGTAAAACGAGTAATAGTGATAATCATAATGAGAATAATAATCAGAATGATAATGAATGTCATATTGATGGTGACGATAATTAATAATGGTGATAATGATGATAATAATGATAATAATATTTATTATTATTATCATCATTATATTATTATTATTATCATCATGTTATCATTATTATTATCATATCATTATATCATTATTATTTCTATTATTGATATTACTACTATCTTTTTTTTACATTATTATCATTATTGCTATTATTATTATTATTATCATCATCATCATCATCATCATCATCATCATCATCATCATCATCATCATCATCATCATCATCATCATCATCATCATCATCATCATTATTATTATTATTATTATTATTATTATTATCATTATCATTACTACCATCATCATTATCACTATCGTCATCGTTTTTATAAGGGCTATTATCATTATTATTATTATCATTATTATCATTATTATCATCATTATCCTATTATAATCATTAGAAGTATTATTTCTATCATTATTATCATTATTTTAGTTTTATTATTATCATCATTATTATTACTGCTATTATCATCATTAATATTTTCATATTGATACTATCATCACTATTTTTATTATTCCTATTTCATAATTATTATCTTTATTGTTATTTTTGTATTTGATATTGTTGTAGTAGTTGTTGTTAATATCATTATTATCATTTTTTAACATTATCATTATAATTATTATCAAAATCATAATTGTCGGTATCATTATCAAATGACAACAATGTATTTACCGCTTCAAGTTATAATATTCATCAATACATAGCTGATTTCAACATAAAAAGTGTTATAATCTTATGCAAATATATTTCTATCGGTAAGTTATTTTTATGAATATTATCATCAGTTCATATTATCTAGACCGATTTAGTTGTGTTCTTTATTCTGTATTTTATTTTGTATGTTTTTGCCATTATTATTGAAATCGTCTCCAGCTGTGAGTGGAATAATATGGACAAGAGGCACTAAACACACATTCATAAACTACACAACAAGACGTCTCCTTAAAAAAAAAAAAAAAAAAAAAAAAAAAAAAAAAAAAAAAATGTTTTTTATGAGGTTCAGCCTTTCTGTTTGAGTATGTGTAAACCAAACTGTGTATGTGTATCATGGGTAAATAAACGAATTTATTTAACAGTGTCTTAGAAAAGGCACAGTTACATAAGACAAAGAAAGAGAGAGAGAACAAATGAACAGACTGCTTTGTCTCTTTCTTTCCTTCTTTTCAATGTAAATTTTATGAAAGTACTGTATAATGAAAATCACGAATGTAACTTGGGCACTGATTTTATTTATTCAGAGATTAGATTATCTTGATTTCCATTAACTGATTATCTATAGCCGCTAATGACCTCAGATGTTAACGCGGCAGATTTTTTAAAAATATATTATTAAAATTGTAATTATTGACAAAGTATCGATAATGAACAGTACATGTGCACACTAGATTCTCAAAGTCGATGAACAAACGAACAAGGCAACAGGAACAGGATAATTTATCTGAAAAAAATGTAATAGATAAATAGACTAATGAAAGTCCAAATGAATAAAATAAATACATTATTTCAAGAAGACCCACTGAAAAAGAAACTCGAATTCCACGCCATATGAACAACCCAAAAAATCCTTCACTCCTTTTTTCTCCCCTTTCTCTCTTTCCCTCGCTTTTATTTTGGCTAATCTTCCCCAAGCCACGGCTCTCAGACTCGCCCAAAATTTTCCTTTCGCAAAATGGTCGGGCCTGAAATCCTGTCCAATTGCCTCTCCTCGCAGGTCTTCACACCCTGTGGCCGCCGCTGGATGTGGCTGGGTCTTTTGTAAGGGACGAGGGAGGGCGGGGGATCTTTCTCATTCATATATTCTTTTATTGATACATAGATGGGACGGATAGATAGACAGTTCTCATTCATTTATACTTTTATGTTCTCATTCTTTTATATCATTCTTTTATTTTTTGTTCTCATTCTTTTCTATTTAGGTGGGACGGATAGAGAGACAGTTCTCATTCATTTATACTTTTATGTTCTCATTCTTTTATACTTTTTTGTTCTCATTCTTTTATACTTTTTTGTTCTCATTCTTTTATACTTTTCTAGATAGATAGGTGGGACGGATAGATAGACAGTTCTCATTGACATATACTTTTTCTTGATAGATAGATTGGACGAATAGATAGACAGTTCTCAGCCATATGTACTTTTTCTTGATAGATGAATGAGACAAATAGATATACAGTTCTCATCCATATATACTTTTCTTGGTGGATGGATGGGACGAATAGATAGACAGTCAGCCAGATTGGCAATTACGAATAGATAGACGAATGCGTGGAGAGATGGATAGATTGGCAAGTAAATGGATGGGAAATCAGAAGGGTACATAGACAGATAGAGAGATAGGTATGTAGATAGATAGATGGAATATATAGATAGATTGGAGCTGGAAGTGTGTGGGATTTAATTTCTTATTCATACTTTTCTTGATAGGTTGGTGGATGGGACGAATAAATTGGTAGACAAATGCATGAAGAGATAGATAGATTGGCAGATAGATGGGCAATTAGGAGCTTACATAGAAAGAGAGATAGGTATGTAGATAGATGGATGGAATGAATAGATAGCTAGAATAGCGAATTACGCGGAGAAAGTCAAAGAGAAATATAGAGATAGACCATGAGAGAGAAAAAGGAGAGATACATATATCGACAGACAGAAAGAGAGAAACGGAGAGGGGAAGAGAATGGGGGATAGATCGATCGATATATTTAGACAGGGAGAACGAAAGAGAAGAAGGACGATGTTTGAGTTTGAAATCTTTATCCAAAAAAGAAAATACCAGGGATGAAGAAAAAGAGAATGGTAATGGAAATGACAGTGGGAATGCGAATGTAAGATGATATCAGTGATAAACGATAGTAATGATAAGGATAATAATTAATGAAAATGAGAATTATAATGGAAATGATGATGAAATACTATTAAGATCTGAAAGACGAAATTTGGGTCGAGAGCAATGAATCAAATAAATCGCAATGTTAAAGCATAATTTATATGCTTAAAAAAGCTGTTTTTTTAAGGGGGGGGGGTATTTGGCAATATAGAGTAAACCTCATTCCACGCACATGACACTTTATTTACGAGGCAACAAATAACATTATGAAATACTATCTCGCCCCAAAGATTCACGTTCTCGCCTCTGAAATGAATTCCTGCGCTGTATACCACAAACAACTGCATTATAAAGTGCGGGAACAGCCTG
>NW_020872393.1:194198-196698 GCF_003789085.1 Penaeus vannamei | reverse complement strand
TCCAGATTTAGTGTTCGGATGATACTGTGTTCGAATGCTGGCTGCAGATGTATGTTAATTAAGACGCAGCTGTATTAATTCATTACGTTCGGACGATGTTTGAATTCTCAGCTTCCTCTTCTCCTTCTTTCGTCTTTATTCCTCTTCCTTCCTTCTTTTCTCCTTTCTCTTCTTCGCTTTTTCTCTCTTTTATTTTTCTTTCATGCCCTTCCATATCCTCGTTTTCTTGTTTTTTCTTCTTCGTTCTTCTGCTTTCTTCTTTCTTTTTCTTTCCGCTTCCCTGCCTTTCTTTTGTTAACCCTTTCCCCTTCTTTTTCCTCTACTTTCTTCTGCCTCTTCTTCCTCCTTTCTACTCTCTTCCTTTCCCTCCCCACCCTCCTCTTCTTCTTCTCTCTCCTTCCTCCTTCTCTTCTCTTCCCTCCTCCTTCCTCCTTTCTTAATCTTCTCTCTTCCCTCCTCCTTCCTCCTTTCTTAATCTTCTCTCTTCCCTCCTCCTTCCTCCTCCTCTTTATCTTCTCTCTTCCCTCCCCTTCCTCCTTCTTAATCTTCTCTCTTTCCCTCCTCCTCTCCTCCTTCTTAATCTTCTCTCTTCCCTCTCTTCCCCTTCTTTATCTTCTCTCCTCCCCTCGCCCATCTCTTTCCTTCCCTCCTTCCTTCTCCCTCCCTTTCCTTTCCTTCCCTCTCCCTTCCCTTCCCTCCCTTTCTTCTCCCTCCCTTCCCTCCTTCCTTCTCCCTCCCCTTCCCTCCTTCCTTCTCCCTCCCCTTCCTCCTCCCTCCCTCCCTTTTCCTTTTCCCTTCCCTTCCCTTTCCCTCTCTCTCCTCCCGCCGCTAAATTCCAGCGGCGTCTTCGACAAGCCATCGCCTCCCACGCCTGACTGAGTCGCTTCGCCCTAAAGCTCTATATTTATACCGCCTCTAAGCGCCTTCTTATCTCCCTCAGGCTCTCCTTAACGTTCCCTGGGAGTCCTTCGCGCCCCCGGGCTAGATAAGTCGCTAGTGAGCGTGAAACTAGCGGATAAGTCGCTCGCTACCTCTTTGGGCGGCGAGGGAGTGAACGGGACATAAACTTGCTAGGTAACATGGAGTGTATCGCTGGGTTAGCGGCTATCGCTAGGTTCCCGCTATAACCGGAGGGTCAAGAGCGAAAAAGCGCTGCGTTCGGGTGGCGAGCTGGGTTGAGGAAATTAACTTTGTGGAATGTTGAAATTAAAAGGTAATGGGATTTAGGAGCAATGCCGATAATTCTGTGCAGATTGCAAGCATAGTTGATTTGCATTCGGCACGGCATTATTTTGGGTTGGTTGTCAACGCTTAGAACCAAATATGAATTGAATCATATACAGTGTTCTTCTATATTCAAGGAATAATTTATGTATTGAATTAAGCATATATTACTGCATCATATCTTAGATCCATCAAACACACACAAAAACAAAGAAGAAAACAATGAAAAGAAAGAAAAGACAACAACAACAACAACAAAAATCTCCCTGTCTCCCTCAGAGAAGAACAAAAAAATAAAACCATTCCGTTTAGCGGATATTGCTCGACGACACGAGAGTAGCAAGTAATCCGCTAAATTACTCCTTGGGGATTCAAGAACTAGCTAAAAGTTTGGTCTTCAATCGCCAGGGAGGAGCGAGGCATCGGCCAGATGTGACCGTTAACAGAAAGCAAATGGAATGACAGTTAGATAACGGTCGTTTTGGACGGCGCGCCTTTTCTTTCTTTCGCTGTTTCTTGGCCTGGCTCTGGTCTCTTTCTTTGTATCTGTCTGTCTGTGTTTCTCTGTTTAACTCTGTCTGTCTGTCTAACTCTGTTTGTCTGTCTAACTCCCTCCCTCTCCCTCTCTCTCTTTCTCTGTGTATGTGTGTTTGTGTGTGTGTGTGTGTGTGTGTGTGTGTGTTGTCTTTCTGTGTGTGTTTTTGGTCTTTCTGTGTGTTATGTCTCTCTCTCTCTCTCTCTGTATGTATGTATGTATGTGTATATGTGTCTGTCTGTCTCTCCTTCTCTTTCTTTCTGTGTGTGTGTGTGTGTGTGTGTGTGTATGTGTGTCTGTCTCTCTGTCAGTCTTTCTCTGTCTCTCCTTCTCTCTCTTTCTGGGTGTGTGTGTGTGTGTGTGTGTATGTCTGTCTGTCTCTCTGTCTCTGTCTCTCTCTCTTATTTATTTCACAAGATGGCCACTCAACGGACATAGACTATGAAACAAGTATAGATGAGCTGAAACAATAACAATAAAGGACCCCGCCCTCTCCCCCCCCCAAAAACAACAACAACACAGACCTAAAGAAAATGCGAATATTAAATAATCCACAAAATAGATGAACAAGAACGTTAGATAAAATGGGTAAAAATAATAAAATCAGCAACATCAATCATAGTGACAGCGATAATAATTTCAATGGCAATGTTGGTAAAGAGGATAATGATGATAAAGATAAAGAGATGATAATAACTATACAAACAACAACCATAATAATGATGACCATAACCATAACAA
>NW_020872393.1:174198-189198 GCF_003789085.1 Penaeus vannamei | reverse complement strand
GAGAGAGAGAGAGAGAGAGAGAGAGAGGAGAGAGAGGAGAGAGAGAGAGAGAGAGAGAGAGAGAGAGAGAGAGAGAGTGAGAGAGAGGAGAGAGAAGAGAGAAGGAGAGAGAGGAGGGAGAGAGAGAGAAGAGAGGGAGAGAGAGAGAGAGAGAGAGAGAGAGAGAGAGAGAGAGAGAGAGAGAGAGAGAGAGAGAGAGAGAGAGAGAGAGAGAGAGAGAGAGAGAGAGAGAGAGAGAGAGAGAGTTAGAGAGAGAGAGGGAGGGAGAGGAGAGAGGAGAGAGAGAGAGAGAGGAAAGAGAGAGAGAGGAGAGAGAGAGGGAGGGAGAAAGAGAGAGAGAGAGAGAGAGAGAGAGAGAGAGAGAGAGAGAGAGAAGAGGAGAGAGAGAGAGAGAGAGAGGAGAGAGAGAGAGCGCAGAAGAGACGAGAGCAGAGACGCAAGAAGAGCTCTAAGAGCACGAGCCTAGAGAAGAAGAAGAGAGAGCAGACTCGCGAGAGTGAGAGAGACGACAGCACGAAAAGAGAATTCACGCACGCAGGTGAGAGAGAGGAGGAGAGTAGTTATAGGAGAGGGGTGATTTGAGAGATGAGTAGGATTGGATGTCGCAGTAGCAGTTGAGAGAGGTTGTAGAGCAGAGAGTAGAGTAGAGTGAGATGCTAGAGAGAGATTGTACGAGAGAGAGATGATGAGAGACTGAGATGTATGAGCAGAGACGCATGAGTATGAGACGAGATCTGTATGCACGCTTGTAGTATGAGGTAGCAGTATCGAGCACGCTACGCAGAGCTTATGATCTAGTAGGTCGTACGGAGAAATGAGTTAGACGCAGTTTCGCATAGTGGGTGTTCTCTACTCTTGTAGAGGTGAGTCGCGCAGAAGGAGAGACGAGTATGCACGCAAGAGAGAGAGAGCACCAGAGAGAGAGAGAGAGAGAGATAGAGAGAGAGTTAGAGAGAGAGAGAGTAGAGATGAGACGCAGAGCACGTTGAGAGAGGATTTGGTAGAGGCAGGAGAAGAGACAGACAGAGAAAGAAAGAGAGAGAGAGAGTTAGAGAAAGCCGCGTGAGACACAGGGAGAGAGACAGACAAGCATGACAAGCATAGATACAAGGAGAAAGAGTGACGGACGATAAGAGAAAGAGAGATGAAAGAAAGAAGAGAAGTAATGCCACTCATAGTCATGTGCGATGTATATAACAACACAGAACAGGAGACAAACAAGGAGACAAACAAACACACAAGAAAGCGCACACAATTGTTTACAGCCAATCAAACTTTACACAGCACAGAAGCACCAACGAGAACAGCGAGGGAAACTCACTCGTTATTAATATACATGTTAGAGAGTAAGAACATTTAAAAAGGGTGTTACTATACGTACATCACAGATACCTATTTCACAGCACTGTGAATATAGGAAGATGGAGACATGTATAAAACAAAAGGGGAAAAAGTGCTGAAGGAATAGCATGAATCGTAACTATTTTATAAGACAATGATCACTAGAAGACGAATGGAATAGAGGATATACAATATCAGTTCATATCAATTTAATTCCATGTTATATCATACTGTGTACTTGTAATTTACTTTCAATATAATATACATCTTCCACTTCACTTGTGATTAATCACAAACATTATTTATCTGCATGATCGGTAGATAATCTAATATAATAAATGCTATTGTTACTCTATATAATCTATGTTTGTATCATAATATCAATATCTGTAATCTTTATATAATGATTGGTGTCTATATCTTTACAATATATGCTATTTTCTTTCTACATATCTATATCTTTAATCACTAAATCTACACATCAATATCATACCCATCTATATCTATAGTTATAACATTCATCATATATATACGTGTCATTAACCCCACAAAAGTCCTTCATACATGCAGTATTCATTTCCGCGTGAACCTTCTACTCACCTATTGACTTTCCCCCTTAATTTAAATCTGATCTGCTAGTTTGCTGGCATAAACTATAAGATTATAATGATACCATATAATATGTTAATAAGGATATCTATGGAGCCTTTAGGTATGTGACGTGTATATGTTATTGCTCCTTCAATCATCTACAAATTTTTATATCATATCTGTATCTAAATCTTTTACTTCTTTATCTATTAAGATATTCTGGTGTCTCATTATATAGATATGATCATTGGTCTCTGAGATTTCTGTAGTTAGATTGCTATTATGAGTTGAGGTGCATGTCTGAGCCGAGTGATGGTGTCACAATGTACGTAGAGAGAGAGAGAGAAGAGAGAGATGAGGTATATGTTTTCAGAGATCCTGGTAAGTTGAGGAGTAGGGAGGAGTGGAGATTGTTAAGGAGATGGAGAACGCAGGGTAGGACGAAGAGATTGAGAGGAGAGAGAGAGAGGGCTAAGAGACCAGAGGGAGAGAGAGAGAAAGATATTAGAGACAACGGTAGGTAAAGAGAACACAAACATGGTCGTATCATAACACACAAATACACAATATCTTATATAACAATTTCCATTCACACAATCAACACAACCACAACAACAGACACGTCTCTCCATCTATGTGTCACAGGCTCCTCTCACAGAGAGAGAGAGAGAGAGAGAAGACAGAGAGGAGGAGAGAGGAGGAGGAGACGAAAGAGAGAGGAGAGAGAGCAGAGAGGAAAGAGAGAGAGACGGAGAGAGAGAGAGAGGAAGAGAGAGAGAGAGAGAGGAGAGAGAAAAGAGAGAGAGAGAGAGAAGAGTAGGAGAAAGAGAGAGAAAGAAAGAAAGAAAAAGAAACAACGACCACGAACACAAAAGAAGAGAACAAGACACACACAAAGACAGAAAGAGCCAAGAAAACAAAGAAAGCAGAAAGAGAAAGAGAGACAAGAGAGAGAGAGAGAGAGAAGAGAGAGAGAGGAGAGAGCGAGAGAAGAGAGAGAGAGGAGAAGAGAGAGAGAAGAGCAAGAGGAGAGGAGAGGAGATGAGAGGGGACGAGAGAAACCAATTAGTTATAAAATGAAGTATTAGAGAAGTTAATGATATTTAGAGATGAAGTAAAGAAATTAGAAATGAAAATGAAAAGTAAATATGAAGAAGAATGAAAAAAAAATAGACAAGAAAGAGAGAGAAAGATGTAAGGAGAGTTAAGAGAATTTACGAGAAAAAGATTCATACGACACGATAAGGAAGAGAATCAGAGCTGGTGTGGGCACGGTGGTGGTGCGGCTTGATGGGCTGGATGTGTGGAGGTGGTGAGTTATGTGTGGTGGTATTAACGAAATTTGTTGGCCACTCATGGAGACATGTGGCAGATGCCGATATCTTCAGGTGCAGGTAAGTTTCAATACGGTCAACACTTAGGTTTAGGTTTATGTGGATTTGTTTGGAAAGGGAGGGGGAAGGGGAGGATGGGAAGAGAGTCGTAAAGTTGAAACGGAAGTACAGAGAAGGGAGAGGAGGAAGGTCGGAGTTATAAGGGAGGTTGAGTTAGAATGTATAGGAGGGAAGGGGAGCAGGTAAATGTGATATATAGTATATAAGGGTGATAGGAGGAAGGAAGGGGGGGGAGGATAAGGATATAGAGAGATATATATAGGGGGGTGATGGGAAGGGGTGGAAAGGGGATATAGGAGATGGGGGAATTTATAAGGGATGGGATAAGTAGGATATTATTGGCAGAAAGAAAGACGATGAGAGAGAGAAAGAGAGGGGTGAGGAGAAGGAAAGGGAAAGAGAAGGGGATGAATGGCGTGGGAAGAATAGGAAGAAAAAAGAGAAATGGTCAATAAGTCGATGTAGGGGTCTGAGAACGGAGGAGTTCGGGAACCGATCAGAGAGAAAGCAGAGGGAGGAGAGACACTGAGAGAAGAGAGAGCAGAGAGAGACCCGGAGGTCCTCAGGAAGATTGGAGAGAGGGAATGTCGAGAGAGAGAGGGAGTGAAGAGAGAGGAGAGAGGAGACGGAGAGATCTGTAGAGTGTTTAGTTACGATATTATCTGAGATTTGTCATAGATCTCGGTCATTTCTGAGAGATCTCGTGCAGAGAGAGAGAAGAGAGGAGTACAGATAGATGCATCAATGCAAGAGAGAGAGAGTCGAGAGAGGAGAGAGGGTACAAGAGGGAGAGGAGTAAAAGAGAGACCAAGAGACAGGGAAAAAAATAAGAGAAAGAGAATCAGAGAAAGACAAAAGAGAAAAAAGTGTAGATGATCTCTCGAGTTGTCGAGAGAGACGATCGACAGGAGATGGAGGTCAGAGAGAGGTGATACGAGAGAGAGAGGAGTCAAGAGAGAGAGAGAGAAATCGAGGTCAGAGAGAGAAGAGAGAGATGAGGTCACGAGAGAGAGAAGAGAAAATAACGGAGTGCATGAGGTGCATGCAAGATACAAAAATATATCAAGATAGTGAGTGAATCATGCGAGAGAGTAAATTAGAAATAGAGAGAAATTTAGTCAGTAGAACACATAGAGAGAAATAGAGAGAAATTTACAGTTAGAGAGAGAGAGGAGAGCAGTGGTGAGGCAAGAGAGGAAGATGAAGAGAGAGGAGGAGAAAAGGGAGAGACAGAAAGACCGTCCAGAGGCCACCGCATGCCTAGAAGAGAGAAGACGCATTCTCGAAGGAAGGACGTAGGATGCTCCGTCATCGTTAGATTTTCTATTGTCGTGAGATTAGTCCTTTCTACACTAAATCGAGAGAGAGTATCGGGAGTCAGCGAGGAGAGAGAGGAGAAGACTATTAAGATATATCTCTGTTACTATTCATTATCTATACTATCATTCCTATATCTGAATATACTGTCCAGTATTCTAGATTTTATAGTAGGTTAGTTTTTATTAAATATATTATTTTATCATACTATGTCTCTTTATTTATAGTACTTACTATATATTTAGTATATATTCTCCTCTCGCTTTCTGTCTGGTCCATATTCTATTATTAGGAGCTAGGCAGAGATGAGGGACGGGAGGGAGAGGCAGGTCAGATGGTAGAGGAGTCTCACGAGTGGCAGTAGACGGTAGGAGGAGAGGAAATGAGGAGCAGAGAGAGAGAGAAAGAGAGATACAAGTCTCATACTCAGAGTTAGAGAGAATTAGGTGCAGACGCGAGCATGCATCGGATGCCTCATAATGCAGCGTCGTTTGCTGTCGAACCCGGAGACCTCCCTTTGACTTTTCTTATTAGGAGAGGGGAGAGGAGATAGAGTAGACGAATGAGAGAGAGGAGGGAGCACAGAGGAGAGGAGAGAGAGAGGGAGAGAGAGAAATATACACCTCGTCATTGGACATAGAGTTAGAGTATTCGTCATGAACAAAACAGATTGTGCAGATACGAGACTCGAGAGAAGAGAGCACGAGGAGAAATGCAGAGAGAGAGGAGAGAGAGAGGGAGAAGAGTCACGAGTAAAAGAGAGAGAGAGATCGAGAGAGAGAGAGAGGTCTTCCAGAGAAAAGGGAGGAACAAAAAAGAGAAAAGGAAGAGACGGAGATCGAGCTAGATCGAGGGGGGTGCGGGGTGTGCTCGCGGGGCCGGGGGCACAGACCGACGTCTCTCTTTCGTTCCCCTAGAAGTCATTCTGTGTTCTCTTTCACACTTTCATCTCTCCTCTCTCTCTCTGAAGACTGCTCTCGGAGGATCTGCGAGATCTGCACGAGGTGCGGGGGGTCGAAGTCAGACGATCTCGTCATCGTGGGGTGGTAATCTCTCTCGTACGTCATATCGATCTCGGATCAGTCTCCATCTCTTTATCTCTCTCGGTCATCGGTCTCAGGTTACATGCTCTCAGAGTAACGATGCACGAGAGTACATCTCGTCTACAGAGAGAAGAGATACGCAGCTCGTAGAGTAGAGCAGTACCGCTCTTGTCATGAGAGATTCGAGAGAGGGAGGATCAGGTACGGATCGAGGATGATCGATCGAGAGTCTGCACGAGACGAGTCAAAGAAGTCTCTAAGATCGAAGAGGACGAGGCTCCGGCCGGCGGTGCAAAGAGAGAGAGAGAAAAAGAGGACGGAAGAGGATGGCTCTCCGCCTCCGACGGGATCTCATCTTGTGGGAGGATATGGGACTCCAGACGCTGCTTACCGATGAAAAGTAAGAAAGACAGGAGTAGAGGTAGATTATCTCCATATTTTTTCTCCATTTTTTTCTTTAGATGTTTGTGAACTGAGTTATTAGCTCATAAAAAAACAACCTTTTTTCCTTTACCCCTCCACACCTCCCAACCCTCCCCTCCTCCTCCTCCTCCACCCTACCACTCCACCCTACCCCCCACCACCCCGCCCTACACCCCCAACCCCCCCACAATAATTCACAAAGTCGTTGTATTTGTTACTCACGGAAGCATCGTGTCGGGAGGGTTGGCAGCACTGACCATCTACGCTGATATTTTGGGCGCGAATTCTCAATCAAGATATCTCTAGCGCAGATCTTCTCACTGGTGGAGTAAGAAAAAAAAAACTAAAGTATATGTGTTTGCGTCTGGTCTCACGCCTTTGATGTAGGGAACTTCATAAAGACATTAGCACTCCCACGCCCATGTCGACATATGCGCATAATTCGTACATGTGTGCGCAACTCCATGCTGACACATGTGTGCGGACAAACGCAAATTGTTTCGAGCTCGTGTGCACTGCCAGACATTGTTCTTGTGAATAAAAACAAAATAAATGTGACCTGTTTTTTTAGCTATTTATTTATTTATTTTTTGTATCATCACGTATGTTGCATTTTTTATTTTCATTTTTTAGTCTTGTTGCTTATGTTGCAAGTATGTGGTGATAATATTGATTAGATTTACTACGGTGAGATTAACACTAATTATGAAAGAAATACGTAAGGATTAGTATTGACAGGGACGAACTTAAATTAATCTTGAATTATAATTAAAGGAGATGCAGGGCGATGTCAGCTGTAATTGGTTCATATAAAAGGAATATTTCTCGACGCTCAACATTTATCGTAAATGGCGGACATATACTGCGTGAGGAATAGATGTCAGAATATGCTGAAACTTGAAGAAATAATCTAACAAAAGAGATGTTTAGAGTATTAAGAGCGCATCCATACAACGCAGAAAGTATAAGTAACACAAATACAGGATAAAAAAAAGTATAAGTTCGAAGTTGGCGCGAAACGAAAGAGAGAAGAAAAAAGCTCAAACCTTTTATTTTTCTCCCAATCGCTTTATTTTTTTCCTGACAGTTAACAAATCTCTTTTTCCGCTATCCATTTTTCCCCAAAAGACACGTGTATTGTGTGAGAATGTCGTAGAGAAGAAGGTTCTGGCATTTCGAACCCTTCCCTCTGAAAAAGGGAGGTTACTGAGGCCAAAACAAAAGAAAGAGCTGAATCCTTTATCAAAGACGATTAGAATGTAATTAATTTTAAAGTAGCCTTAATCTCAGATCCTTCATCGTGCTTATGATTTTGGGTATAACTATAACTTGAGAAATTCAAAGACATTATTGCATCCACCAATTCCCTAGCATAAATAAACAAGTAAACAACAACAAAAACCACAAACAAAACAACAAAAAACTACAACAGCAGCAGCAACAAAACAAGAACCAAACAACAGCAGAAACAACAAAAAAACAACAATAACAACAAAAAATACAACAGCAAACAAAACGAGAACAAAGCAAAGCAGACACAACAAAAAACAACACAACAAAAACAAGAACAATAACAACAACAACAAAAAACTACAACAGCAGCAGCAACAAAAACAAGAACCAAACAACAGCAGAAACAACAACAACAAAAACAAGAACCAAACAACAGCAGAAACAACAACAACAAAAACAAAAACAGCACTCGCAGCTTTTACAACAACAGGGGAAATTCCCCCGCGGCATCCGCCCGGGGAGACAGCGCCGAAAATAGTGCCTGCGGAATCTCACTAGTACTTGTCGCTTAAGAGGGAGAAGGAGGAAGAGGAAAAGGAGGAGAAGGAGGAGGAGGTAAAGAAGAAGAAGAGGAGGAGAAGGAGGATGAGGAGAGGAGAAGAGGAGAGGAAGAGGAGGAGAGGAGGAGGAAGAGAAAGAGGAGGAGAAGGGGGAGAAGAGGAGGAGAAGGAAGAGGAAGAAGAGGAGGAGAAGGAGGAGAAGAGGAAGAGGAGAGAAGGGAGAAGAGGAGGAGAGAGGAAGAGGAAGAAGAGGAGGAGAAGGGAAGAGGAGGAGAAGAGAGAAGAGGAGGAGAAGGAGGAGAAGAGGAGAAGGAGGAAAGAGGAGAGGAGGAAAGAGGAAGAGGGAAGAAAAGGAGGAGGAGAGAGAGGAGGAAGAGAGGAGGAGGAGGAGGAGAGGAGAGGAGAAGGAGGAGAAGGAGAAGAGGAGGGATGAAGGGGCAGAATTAAGGGGGGGGCCCCGTGAGGAGGGAAATAGAGAAGCAGGAGTCGAGGAGGGGAAGGAGAAGGAGGAGTAGAAGAAGAGGAAGAGGAGAACAAGGAGTGGTGGAAGAGGGAGGAGAAGGAAAAGGGGGAAGAGGAGGAGAGGAAAGAGGAGGAGGAGGAGGACCCTGAGAAGTGGAGGAGAAAGATGGTCGAGGAGAGGGTCGTGAGGGGGGGGAGGGGACTTAGAGAGCCGCACAGTAGGATTTTTTGCACTGATATTTTGATTTTTTTTTTTTTTTTTGCTTCTCTCTCATTTCGTTTGTCTTGCGCTTTTCTTATTTTCTTATTTCTTGTTTTTCTTTTTTTTTTCTTTTCTTCTCTTACGTTTTGCTTTTATTTTCGTTTTCTCTTTGTCCCATTTCATTATTTTCTCTCCTTTTCTTCGCTTCAGTTCTTATCTTTCGCCTTCGCTTTATCAGTTCTTCTTTTCCAGTCCCTTCCCTTTCTTTCTTTCTCTGGTGCATTTCGTTTATTATTCTCTCTCTCTCTCTCTCTCTCTCTCTCTCTCTCTCTCTCTCTCTCTCTCTCTCTCTCTCTCTCTCTCTCTCTCTCTCTCTCTCTCTCTCTCTCTCTCTCTCTCCTCTCTCTCTCTCTCTCTCTCTGATAATAATTATAATGATGATAATGATGATGATGATAATAATAGTAATAATAAGAGTAATGATAATAATAATAATAATAATGATAACGATAGTGATGATGATAGTAATAACAATCATATTATTATCATTATTATTAATGATAATAATAATAATAATAATAATAATGATAATAATAATAATAATAACAATAATGGCAATAATAATCATGATAACAATGATGATGATAACCATGCTAAAAACAATAAGAATAATGATAATTCCAATAGCGGCAATAATAGTAATGATGATAATTTTGATGATAAGAACAATGACAAAGGTGATTTTGATGATAATGATGACGATGATATGATGACAATATTAGTTATGATAATGTGAACAAAAACAAATTTAATATTGATGATAGTAATGATAATATTGATGATAATCATATTAGTATGATAATGATAAGAATTATAATAACAATAATGATAATGAATTTGATAGTAATGATAATAATGATGATAATCATATTAGTATGATAATAAGAATTATAATAACGATAATGATAATGAAGATGATAATAATAGAAAAATAATAGTGACAATAATGATTATAATAATAATAACAATGTTAATGATGGTAATACTAACAGTAATAATATTGATAATAATGATGATGATGATGATGATGAAAACAATAATGATAATAATGATAATAATAGTAATAATAATGCTGATAATGATAACTACAATAATAGTGATAATGATAATGATAATGAAGATTATGATAATGATAAAAACAGTAATGTACCTTAAAATAACATAAATGGAAAGAGTACAGTAGACGAAATCAATCAGTAAGAAATGAAACAAAGCGTAAGAATAATAGGTGCGTAGCCCATAAATAAAGGAAGATGGACATAAAACGGTCGTAAAATATTTTACGTCAGGAAATGGCGGGAAGATCGACCTCTGCTCATCGTTATTCTTTTTTTTTTTCAAGTCGATGGCTAAACCGACATTTTTTTTTTCCTTTTAGACAAAAGTGACATTTATCTTCTACGACTTAAATTTATTATTGTTATTTTCCACCCTTATTACAGCCTGTTACTGCTTCTTTTTTTATCTCCCTCTCTACTATTCATTTTTTTTTCTCTCTCTCATTTCTCGGAGATACAGACAGACGAAGAAAGGAGGTGGGATTACACAATAATTTATAGGGAGACATTGGTACGTTAGGCCGTCACGGGAAGCCATTATTTCTGGTAACTATTTTACAACTTTTATTTCATATGATTTATATTACTAGTTTGTGATTCGAATGACGTCACTCCTGGGCGGTCTTTTCGCTTTTTGGATTTCATTTTTTTTTTACTGTTATACTGTATCGGCCTATCTCTCTGTTTATAGACCTACCTACCTCTCCGTCTCTCTTTCTCTTTACATATGTACATAGATACAGATATGTGTATATATATATATATATATATATATATATATATATATATATATATATAATATATATATATACATATATATGTCTATCTATCAATCTATTATATGTACACACACGCACACACACACACACACACACAAACAACACAAAATAATACATACAGTCAATGAGTGTGTGTGTGTTTCTCACTCTTGTTTGCAATTAGTAATAACAAAAACAATGTGTTTCTATAAAAAAAAATGTATGATTCCAGATGAAAAATATTTTGAAAACTTTTATTATCATTGTTAAATAAGGTTGTGCTGAAGAGCCTATTTTTGTACATGTTATTTCTGTTTTTGGACGGGGGAAAAATCACGCTAACCTACTTCTTTTACAGCCTTTCCTTACGTTTCGCAGTCTCATTCCTCTACATTTCCCCCCTCTACCTCCCCTCTCCCCCACGACCCTAATCCACAAACAGACCTCTACCTATTTCAGTCTACCCTCTAACCCCTGTCTTTCTACCTTCTCTCGTCTCATCTACTTTCTCCCCCTGTCTGTACGTCGCCCTTTGTCTACTCGCCCCCTACACCGGGTTTAAGATACACGAACCATCAATCTCTGTACACAAACTGGCGTAACAACTTTTAGGGCATTTGTTCCTTTTTCCCCCGTCGGAAGGAAGACTTTTCCCCTAGAATTTCTGGGTGTTGCTTGTAAATCAGGTTTGTTAGTATATTTCTGTACGTCTTCTATTGCTGATATGTTTAAACTTACGGAAGAGTGGCGAGAAAAAGTGTTAAGGAAGGACTTTTCGATAACTCTGTTTTATGTGTTTCGGGTTCAAAGTTAGAGTGGAAGGAACATTGGCGGTTTGTTTTCTTGGAAGTTTTGCGCAGGAAAAGATGTTTGTGCTGTTTTTCCCCCGCTCTATCTTGCAAAATGCTTTCTTTGTTGTATAAACATGCCGAATACTTTTCATCAGATGCATGTGGTATCGTAAATAATATTTCGCAAAACTAAATTTCATCCCAAGGCAAACAAACCAGTAAAAATGTGTCTTTCTTGAGGACACATTTGTCCTTTTTTATTATTATTATTTTTTAAAAACTCAACACTGCCCTTGGTTCGTTTTGCAAAGGCGTCACGTGAAAGAAGTCAGATTTTTAAATATATGTTGTTTTATAAAGCAGAGAGGAGACAACCCGTAAGCAAGAACAGACACTTCGGAAGATAAGAAGGTTATATGGAGACCATTGGTATCTTTATTATTGCGTTTCTAGAATTCGTTACTTTTTTTTGGTTCTTTGTTTTTCCTTTAAACACCACATATTGTTGAAAAAATAATAAAGTTCACTCTGATACAACCAATTATATTTTTACTCTCCTGAAACTATTTTCTTTCGCTAAAACTAATACAAATAACGTTTATAATCCATGGGAAAAAAAACACCCACTAATCGTGAAATCGTATCGGTAGCTGTTTACAAGTCTAAAGATGAAGCAGGAAATTTATAGCCTTGTTTGTTGACTTCTGAGACTACACCTGCGGTTAATGTGGAAGCGGGTACTTTGGGTCTCACTTATCAATTATCAAACAGTTCAGTATAGTCTTTTTAACCTTTTTACACGCATTCCATATTTCCTTTTCCTTCAGTCGAGTGATCGCACGGTTGATCAAATAGAGGGAATTATGATACGTTCTAATCTGTCAAAAATGGACGGGGCTGGCGATTGCCAAGAGGTCGCTGTGACACTAATATGCTTGTTAAACTTGATATTTCGATATTACGGCAAATTTGGTATAACGTGTGTTGCATGGGTATGGGTAAAGTCCTTTTCGGAGGGGTGTCTGTTAGAATATGGTAGAAACTAAATAAATTGGAGCATGAAAGTGCCCACAGTTCCATGCAGTGTCGTGCAATGCTTGGCTCTATGGCCATTGATGGCATATAGTCCTATATATGTATATACTACACATATATATATATATATATATATATATATATATATATATATATCACATTTTCAAACAAATATTACAGGTATATTAAAGCTTGAAGAAATATGTCACCGTTACTTTGATATTCAAGATATGATCTGATCTTGATATCTTTCCGAGAGATTTGTATTTTAGTCTAGATGTTACCTTTACACACACACAACACACACACACACACACACACACACACACACACACACACACACACACACACACACACACACATATATATATATATTATATATATATAATATATATATATATAATATATATATATATATATATATATATATACATCTAAAGAGAGAGAAAGGGAGGGAGAGGAGGAGAGAGGGAGGGAGGAAGAGGCATGTCTTATGATATCACAAAGTGACGAATGCAGAATTGTTTTGACTTAACACATGGCAAGAGTTATACTTGCTGATATAAATAACATGACAGGATGGCCTATAACACGTATATACCCAGATGTGTATATAGTTAGCATCTGTTGTTTAGCTTCAAGAAAATACTCAAACGTAGATTAAAGTATTCTTATTCATAATTGAAAATCTAACTATAGTCTACCGGTTTCTTGAAGTTGTAAATGTGAAAATATATTTACGCAGGCAGTCAAAAGTGTTCATTAGATTAGTTCATATGGATTATGAATTTGAAATGAATAATGTGTTATTTAATAGGCTTAATACTGAAGTTTTGTGAAAATTCTAGTAAGAATGACCTTAGTGACAAAAAATATATGTATTTTCGTGTATTCTTAAATTATGTTTTGTGTTTCCGGCAAAAAATGCGGTCCATTATATATTCGGCTTGGCGTGTGTTGCTGTGATTTCTTGCTCTTTTCGATAGTGATGACCTTTTCTTATGTAGGTGGATATATGCACAAAGCACGCACATACAACCACACACACACACGCGCACACGCACACACATACACATACGCACACACACACGCAACACACACACACGCCACACACACACGTTACACACACAACGCACACACATCACATACCACACACACACACACACATTAACACACAATGCTATATATATATGTATTATATATATATATATATTATACATATTTGTATATGTATATATATATTTATATATGTTGTATATGTATATAATATCATATATACACAGTACATACATACATACATACACACACACACAAACATACATATATAATATGTGTGTGTGTGTGTGTGTGTGTGTGTGTGTGTGTGTGTGTGGTGTGTATAGTGTGTGTGTGTTTGTGTGTGTGTGTGTTGACATTAAAGGTAATTTTCTATATTACCTTCGCCACACCGATATCGACGACGTTGGATTCCTCTCACTCAGTACAATCCAAATATGTAGGTCTTTGCGCGAAACCCCCCGTTAGCGGAAACTGGCCCCGATAGCAGGGCGACGATGTCGGAGCGGCGACGTCAAATAGAAAATTACCCTAATAATATAACCACTGTGAAAATAACCCATGGTTATCACATGACTTTTTTGCAATGTGGGGGCTGCCGCCCCCAAACCCCCGCCGAGGAAACAAAGAAATACCACGTCTTATTAGAGCGCACACGAACTAGATGATCGAAAAAGGCGCAAAACCTGCCGAGCTGATAGTCGGCACCGCCGTCTTCTGTTCATTGTTATACTTGTTCATTCTTATAAACATTGCTGACTATGTCAATGTTAGTATGATGATTCAGTGGTAATTGTAATACGTCCGCCGCCCGAGATCCCGATAACTGTGTTGTTAACGCTCTAGCCTGCCGGGGGATACTGTGTGGTTTTTTCCTCGCGGGGGTTGGAGCCCTCTGCAATGGAAAGTCATGTGAATAACCATAGTATTTTCACTGTGAGTTATATTATTAGTGTTTTTTAACCCCGCATTTCCCTGGAACCCTTTCATGCCCTCCCTCTGCTATCGGGGCCAAGTTTGTCACTAACGGGGGTTTCGCAATAAAAACTATATATTTTGCAATTGGACAGTGAGAGATTTCAACGATAGCAAAATCGTCGATATCGGAGGCGAAGGTAATATAGAAAAATTACCACATTAAAATAATCAGCACCCCCTCACCAAAGGAGCACCGATTTTCGAATATGCTGATTTTTTATAGTTATATATGCTGTGTATTATTTAAACAGGAAATGAATACGTTCACAGACCTTAAAAAAAAAGCTCTTCGTTGAATCCATCACGGGGCCATACAACAGCAAAGACATGATGAAATGAGAAGGAATAAGCAGGATTGCCTGTAAGCACGTGCACGCAAGACCCAACAGCTGATTCTGGAGTACAGCGCCATCAAAACATAAGCGGCGATTCCAGAAAACATTTGCGAGTCAATGCGGTAAATTTTAAATCCGTTCCTAAATGAATACCGGAAATCTAAAGGAACCGGATTATCGAAGCCGGATTTTTGAATGTCAATCGTTTATTATAATCTAATATATATATATATATATATTATATATATATATCATATGTATGCACGCACACATGTATATATGAATATTATTTATATAGGTGTCTATATGTACGTATGTATGTATATACATATACATATATACCTACACCCACACCACACACAC
>NW_020872393.1:166698-169198 GCF_003789085.1 Penaeus vannamei | reverse complement strand
AATTTGGCATCATATTTGTTATGATGTAGCAAAATGATGATGATGCTCCCACAAACCTAAAATCAGGCACACATGCACACACACACACACACACACACACACACACACTTTCTCTCTCTCTCTCACTCACTCAACTCTCTCTTCTCTCCTTCTCTCTCTCTTCTCTCTTCTCTCCTCTCTCTCTCTCTTCTCTCTCTCTCTCTCTCTCTCTCTCTCTCTCTCTCTCTCTCTCTCTCTTTCTCTCCCTCTCTCCCCCTCTCTTTCAAACACACACAATACTTCCAACGAGCTTGTTTTGTCAACAAAACGAACGTGGCTTTTAATATTATTTACTCAAGGCGAATTCTACCCGGTTTGTTTTTCCTTTTTTTTTTATCGAGGGAGAAACAGCAGATGGAGTCTGGCGTTATCGCGGCTAATATTTCACGCAGGAGTTTATGATATGCCCGAACGTCGCATTGTGACCCGCGCGACGACTCACTAAAACCGATTAGAATCACTTGCCCGGTGCTCTTTTGTTCAGCCAACTCGCAGCCAGCCGGAACTCGCGACGTTACAGTCTCCTCTATAGCTCGACTTGCCAAGATCTTTTTTTTTTTTTTTGGCGTTTTCCCTCCGTCTCCGCCCTTTCTGATCTCTCCCCTCTTTTTTTCTCTCCTCTTGTTTCTCTTTTCTCCCTCTTGGCTTTCTTTAATCATTATCATTGATATAAGTACATCATATTTATGTCTCATTTATCCGTCTTAATTATTGTATTTTTTTCTTCCCATTCATTCGCAGTTACGTGTTTCCGCTCTTATAACAGAGACAGAAATAAATAGGAAAAAAACATTTATACTTGGACTCCCTTGTCTTATTGTAGCTGTAATTTGAACTGAACATTCTCTCAAATTATGATTTTTTTTTCTATTTCCCGTTCTCTATCTCATGTTTCGGCTCTCTTGCTCTTTGCCTCTCTTTCTCTGTTTTTTTTTCTCTCTTTTCGCTTTCTTCACTTCCTTTACTCTCTCTCTCTCTCTCTCTCTCTCGCTCGTTCTCTCGCCTGCTATCTCTTCTTCTCCTTCTTCTCCTTCTCTCTCTTTTCGGTTCTCTCTCCTTTTCTCTCTCTCTCCTCCCCAACTTCTTTCTCATCTTTCTTTCTCCCCCTCTTCCTCCTTTCTTTCCCTCACCCTTTCTCTCTCTCGCTCGCTCTCTTCTCTCTCATTTACAGTCTTTGTGTAACCAACCCTTTTCATAATTACATTTGATCAATTCTATTTCAAATAATAAAGATTAATAACATTATATGAGATAGAATACAGTGACGGAGTAAATTCGCTCCTTTTTTTTTATCATTTGTTTTTTTTTTTTATTCATTCATTGCTTACTGATTAAATCTGACACTTTATTTATACTTGATAGATCACTTACACAACTGGACATCTTCATACGTTATTTAGTAAGATGGATAAAAACCCCATTTTCATTCCATGTTTTTTATGTAATCTCGTTTCTTTTCTTTTTTTTTTCTTTTTTTAACTTGGCAATAAGATGTTATTTCTTTGATGGTAAAGAAAGGAGCGACAATTATAAGAGATAGAATACGAGAGAACATTTAGCAGGATCGAGATAATATTCGGATGACAGAGAGCGATCCAACCGGACTGAAGATCATGTGCGATTGCTCTTTTTTTGCTTTTTGTTTTCTTTTTCTTTCGTCTGTCTTTTTGTCTCTGTTTGTCTGGCTAAATGTTTGGCTGGCTGTCTGTCTCTGTCTCTTTCTCTCCTTTTTCTCCTTTCCTTCCTCTATTTCTCTCCTCCCTTTCCTCTCATTCCACTCTCCTTCGTTCTCATTCTGTTTCATTTTCCCTCATCATCTCTCCCCCCGCTCTTTTCATTCCCTTCTTTCCTCTCTCACATATCTCTTCTCATTCTCTTCACTCCATCACAGCCCTTGCCTCCTCCTTGCCCCGCCTTCTTTCACTGTCAATCAAGACATGAAACAAGGCGACCACTGGCTCGTTCACATCCCGCGGAGAGGAATGGCCGGGTTGGGGGGGTGGGTGGGTTTGGTGGGGGTGAAACCCTGTCCAAACATTTCAGAGAGTATTTTCGAAGATTTTTATCTTTGGAGATAGAGGCGAGGCGGCGCAACCGTGTGGTTTCTGGCAAAGGATGAAAGAAGCAAGGGCGGTAGAGGATTTGGTTCCTGTTATATTATAATTTTATGTGCTATTATTTATTTATCATCTATTTCTCTTCCTACTCTCTATCTGTCTATTATGCGTGTTGTGATATGTTGGTTGTATGTGTGTATGTAGTATTGTATGTATGTTGTATGGTTATATAAGTATATGTTCATTCGTATGATATATCATGCTGTTGGTATATATTGATGAGATTTTTGTCTTCAGCTATTCGGAGGAATACACGAAGTGCGCTGTGCATTACAAGGGTCACAGCAGAGTAACGTCGCGGGCACCCAATGCTTGGTTCTGGATAAATGCAAAACTTTTTCCCG
>NW_020872393.1:154996-162121 GCF_003789085.1 Penaeus vannamei | reverse complement strand
TTTCGATCCTGAGAAAAGCTGGAAGGATAACAAGAGATCAGCAACTCTAATGAAACCTTCCTCAGCGGAGGTTTCGGAAGCCCTCGCTTGCGAAGTTGCACGAAGGAATATTATCATCATTTATATCATTGTTGTTGTTATTATCCTCCTAATTATCATTATAATTCTTCTTATTATTCTTATTAATATTATCATTGTTATCATCATTGATATCATTACTGTTACTATTCTTCTTCATCTTACCATTATCATGATCATTACCAAAATTACAATCGTTTTTATTACCCTTAATCACCCTTCTCAGTCTGATTATCATTACTATTAATAATACTATTGGTACCATTATCAGTATAATTATGATAATACTATTATCATCATTACTATCATTATCATTATTATCATTATCGTTAATATTATCAATATCATTATCCTTATAATGATAATGATAAAGATAATGATACTAATAGTAACAATAATGATAAAAAATGATAACAATAATAACATTACTTATCCTTAGTACTATTATCATTACTATCGTAATCATTATAACTATTGTTATTATTATCAACATTGTCATCATTATCAAAATCATTGGTATTATCATTATCGATATTATTATCATTATACTGTTATTATTATTATTATTTTATTATTATTATTAATTATTATTGTTATCATATATTACTATTATCATTATTATTATCATTACTATTATTCTTATTGATATTGTCATTACTAATAACATCCTTATTATCATTACTATAATCATGACCTGCGCCAAGGACGTTCTCCTTTGGTAGCGCTGGTTTGCCGTCGGTTCGCAGGAGAGCTCGCTTCCTCTTGCCAGGAGGAGGCAGTGACCGGGATCCGGATTCGGTCATTTTTTGAATTGTTGGTTCATTACCCCTGTTGCCTTGCCTCTGTCAAGGAGGTTGTTGTGATTATCATCATCATCATTATTGTTATTATTATTATCATTATTATTATTATTATTATTATTTTTATCATTATTATTACTATTATTGTTATTGTTATCATTATTATTAATGATATCATCTTTATTATCAAAATCATAATAATGATAATGATAGTAATACATTATTATTACTATTGTTATTATTATTATTATCAGCATTATCATCATTGTTATGATAATCATTATTATTACTATTGAAAGTTCTTATCGTTGTTTCAGAATTGTTATTATCATTATCATCATCATTATTATAATTCATCATCTTCTCCTTCTTCTCATTATTATTATTATTATCATTATTATTATTATTATTATTATTATTATTATTATCATTATTATTATTATTATTATTATTACTATTATTACTACAGTTATTATTGTTATTATTATATTCATTGCCATTCTTATTTTCTATAATTATTTTTATCATTATTATAATTATTACATTATCATTGCTATCATTATCACTATTATTATCCTTATTATCATTATCATCATTATTACTATCATCATTATTAGTATTATCAATTCTATTGTTGTTGTAACTATAATTCTTATTGTTATCATCGTTATAGTTATAATCGTCATTATTATTATAGTAATAATGATCATTATTAATGTCATTATTATGATGATAATGATGGTAGTGATGATGATAATAATGACAACAGTAATAGTGAGAATGGTAATGATAATAATAACAATTGTAATAATAATCATAATAATGTTAGTAGCAACAACAATAATTATAGTAATAATAATAATGACAATAATGAAAATGATAACAAAATAATGATAATAACAATGATGATGATGATAATGATAATGGTAATAATAAAGATAATGATAGAAATAATTAAGTTAGTAAGAACAATGTTAATAATAATAAGAGTAAAAAAAATAATGATAATAATAATAATAATAATAATTATAATGATAATAATAATAATAATCATATAACAAAAATAATAACAATAATGATGATAGTAATAATAATGATAATGGCAATAATAATAATAACAATAGTAATAATAGTAGTAGTAATGATAATGATAATAATAATAGTAATAATGATAATAATAATGGTGATGATAATAATAATGATAATAATAATAATAATAATAATAATAATAATAATGATAATGATAATAATAGAAATGATAGTAATAATGAAAACAATAACAATAATGACAATATCAATTATTGCTATCATTATAATAGCTACTATTATTATTATTACTATGATTATTGTTATTGTTATTACCATTACTATAATCTTTAACATCCTCTTTTCATTATTACCCTCATTGTTAAGTGAAGCTTTCATCCTTACTTATAAAATGATGTAGCAATTTGTTGTAATAGCATTTTTGATAATCAGAACTATAATGATAACGATAAGAATGATAGGAATTTTGATAATAGTATTAGTAATAAAAGTGATTATATCAACGATAATGATAATAATGATAGCCATATATATATATATATATATATATATATTTATATATATATATATATATATATATATATATATATGTGTGTGTGTGTGTGTGTGTGTGTGTGTGTGTGTGTGTGTGTGTGTGTGTGTGTGTGTGTGTGTGTGTGTGTGTGTGTGTGTGTGTGTGTGCGTGTGTGTACGAATGCCTGTGGCAATATTTATGAGTTTATGTTTCTACCAAAACTAATGAGAGAGAGATTTTTTTTTTTAAAGTGAGAAAAGAGCTCTGTATTTCTAAAATCCTTCGCTACTTACCAAACAAGACGAGGTAATTTCGGCAAATATCGTCTAATTTACCTGAAATTCAAAGCAACATTAATGAAGTGCATAGACGATTATGATTATCATAAGCTGTCAATTCGCTTAATTAGCTGAACTAGCAAGAGTCAAGGCAATTAGATAGCTTAAGCATATAGAATTTTTTTTATCAATCTTCGATTTTTGTTCTTCTAATCATTGT
Source organism: Penaeus vannamei (assembly GCF_003789085.1). Classification (NCBI taxonomy): domain Eukaryota; kingdom Metazoa; phylum Arthropoda; class Malacostraca; order Decapoda; family Penaeidae; genus Penaeus; species Penaeus vannamei. Next base: position 159,184 of record NW_020872393.1, on the reverse strand, counting down.
AATGAGCCTGACGATGATTATATCAATGGTGTTGATGAAAATGAAACGATAATATGAGTAAATGTGGCACGGGAATACACGCACATATTCAATTTGATTTCACTTATTAGCCTCCGGAAATGTTTGTATGTTTAATATTCTTGTTGTTAATCATCATCTTTGATGGTGATGATGATGGTGACGGTAGTAATGATAAAAAAGCATAACAATAACGCCAATGGTCATAATATGAATGATAATGATCATGATAATGACGATGAGATATGATGATAAAAATAATAATGATAATAAAATAATATCACTATTGATAATGATAATAATAATAAATATATTGATAATATAATAATCACTGATAATGATAATAATAATATCACTGATAATGATAATAATAATATCACTGATAATGATAATAATAATATCACTGATAATGATAATAATAATATCACTACTGATAATGATAATAGTAATGGTAATAATGGTAACAATAATAGCAATGACAATAATGATTAAAATAATGGTAATGGTAATAACAACATCAATAATAATAAAATTGATGATGATGATGATGGCAATGATGATAGTAACAAAAAATAAACATCATCATAATAATAATGATGGTGACTATAATGAAATAGAGAATAAAAGACAAAGAGGACGAGCGAGCGAGCGAGCGAGAGAGAGAGAGAGAGAGAGAGAGAGAGAGAGAGAGAGAGAGAGAGAGAGAGAGAGAGAGAGAGAGAGAGGAGAGAGAGAGAGAGAGAGAGAGAGAGAGAGAGAGAGAGAGAGAGAGAGAGAGAGAGAGAGAGAGAGAGAGAGAGAGAGAGAAGAGAGAGAGAGAGAGAGAGAGAGAGAGAGAGAGAGAGAGAGAGAGAGAGAGAGAGAGAGAGAGAGAGAGAGAGAGAGAGAGAGGGGGGGGGGGAGATAGATAGATAGATAGAGTGAAGAGAGAGAGAGAGAGAAAGAGAGAGAGAGAGAGAGAGAGAGAGAAGAGAGAGAGAGAGAGAGAGAGAGGAGAGAGAGAGAGAGAGAGAGAGAGAGAGAGAGAGAGAGAGAGAGAGAGGAGAGAGAGAGAGAGAGAGAGAGAGAGAGAGAAGAGAGAAGAGAGAAGAAGAGAGAGAGAGCACGAGAGAGAGAACGAGAGAGACAAATAGTATCAAAGTCAGAGTGAGAGAAAATAAGGGAAAGAGAAAGAGGGAAAGAGAAACATCATCCCAGTATGAAAGAAAAATGACCGCACCGTTCTTTGCCAAAAATAGCCTTTGGGTGGGATGAACAAACAAAGAATTAGGTCACACTCTCCTTCAACTTCTACCTGGCTTAATGAAAACGTTTTTGTAATGACGTCAGGGCAAATACACCACTTGCCTTGATGATAGTTATTACAGGAACCATTATACCGTGCACTGCTCTTTTTCCTTCTGTGTCTTTGCATGTTATTGTAAGGATAATAAGGTAATGATTGTTATAATTATATCTCGTTCTGTGTCTGTCTGTCTCTGCTTTTGTCTGTGTCTGTCTGTCTGTCTGTCTGTCTGTCTGTCTCTCTCTCTCTCTCTCTCTCTCTCTCTCTCTCTCTCTCTCTCTCTCTCTCTCTCTCTCCCTCTCTCCCCCTCCCTCCTCCCTCCCTCTGTCTCTGTCCTCCCTACTCTCCCCACCACATTCTCCCGTAATTTTTCACTTCCATAATTGCTATATAATGAAAGGAAAATTGTTTGCAACACAAAGTTAAGTGGCTATACCTTGCAGTACAAAGGAGAATTAATAATAATTGTGTTTCATATTGACAACCTGTGTTTACGCTTTGGAATGAAATAGACACTGGATCCTATAACACGTATATACACACAAACAACAAACACATACACCCACACCCAAATACACCCACATACACAAACACAGGAAACACAAATATCCCCCTCACAAACACATGCAAACAAAAAACAAAAGCAAAAGCAAAAATAAAAGCTAAAACAAAAGCAAAACAAAAGCAAACAAAAACAAAAACACATGAATATCACGTTTAAGAATACGATGGATCAGCTATGAGATCCGACGGCGCCGGGCTGGCGTTGTGGCGTTGAAGGACCATTATGGACTTTTTGGTCTTGTTGTTGTAGTCACTGTTGTTGTTGTTGTTGTTGATATTATTATGATTAGTAATCATTTCTCCACTGTCATTTCTAACGCTGCATCTACCTTCAACTCCTTCTATACCTTCGCCTCCACCTCTTCTAACTTGTTTTGCTTGCCTCCTTTCTTCTTCGTCTCTTCACCTCCTCCTCCGTACTCCTTCCGCCCACTCGACCTCTTCGACTTGAAACCTTGTTTTCTCAACTCCTCATTCACACATCTCGTTCACGCACCTCCCCTCCATCTCGTCGCTTCTCCACCACCGCTTCTTCTTTCGCGGGACCTGCTATCCTCCGAACTCCCTCTCCTCCACCGGCACCCTCCTCCTTCGCCACCTCCACCTGCTCCACTCTCTCGCCACCGTCACTCTTTTCGCCACCACCCTCCACCCTTCCTATCGCCAGCCCGAGTGGGGATGGCAAGCGAAGAGGAAGTATCGAGACTGAAAGAGCGAGTTAGCGCGCAGCACGAGAGAAGACGAAGACAGGAGAAGAGAGAGCAGACTCCTTCGACAGCGAGAGAGACGAAGGAGAGAGAGGAGAAAGAGGAGACGCGAGAGCACGATGGGCGAACGCACGATGACGCCAGACGAGACTAGACGAAACATACCCTAAGAGTGGAGGCCAGAAAAAAGAACAGACCAGAAGATAATTGCAGATAGAACCAAGATCGACGCCTGCTTAACGAGACCCACTATGAAAGACCAGAACGAGGCAAAGAGATGTACACGATACCTTCGAAACAACCTCAGTCCTAGACCTGACAAACACTCATCTCCCGTACTCGCCGAATACACCTGAAAGTTTTATGCTACTACAGGAGATCTTAGATGCCGCTTTCTCTGTTCTCGCTCTCTACCACTGTCCCACCGACATCGCAAGCTACGTGAGTTCAGCCAGCCCCCATACGAACATCTCAAACTACTCTGTCAGGACTGCCTTAGCGAAAAGTGCCACCATATGATATATAATATGTTCACTATCCATTCCTCTCATTTCGCTATAGTACACCTATATATATAGTATCACACCTATATCCATAAACTATTATCGTAAGTGACGCTCGATTAATCCAACTCCTTCGTAACCATCTTTAACCACCTGTTTTATAAAAATTACGTCCTTACCATTCGCAAAAAACCCACAACACCACTATCCCCACACCCATCCAACTCCACACACATTAATACGCGAGCAGATAGATGACACCGTGCACAACATGCCTTCGCTATACATCCTATTATAATATCTCGTACTCTACTTACCTTAGCGATACTAGTCCATTATATATCCTAACCTTACTTCATGGCTCCTTAGTGCGCTACACCTCTACTAACTTCGTATCATAATCCAGAACCTATCGCACCTTCTCATGAACTAATATACGTATATTATCCTCCTTTACGATACTACACCTATAGTATGCTACTACCTTCCTCCCTATCGTCCACCTTATATAAATATATAATTATCCATCTAGAATTATTATATAATACTAATCTCTCCCTCCTGCTCCTACCTACTATATCTATTTCCGCCACCTATCTATATCGTACATATTATTCGCATCGCTCAACCGGTGATAGTTCCACCCATACTATCCTATCGACCACTATTGCTATACAAGAGCTTAACCTCCTGTGCGACCACCTATTGTACTACATCTATAATGAGTACCTTATCCGTCTTTATCAGCTCTCTGCTAATACACATCCTAACTCCTTCGGCATCACGATCCAATAGTAAGTCTCACCATCTCGTCCTTATCGCCAACCTATAGGTCTCAACTATCCTTCACCACCTCCACTCCTGCCTTCGCCTATACCTTCTCACCTCCTCCTTCGTAAGTCACCTATATCCACCTCCTAACTCCTTACACGACTATATATCCACCTCTACTCCTTAAGCTTATAACTATTCACACATCCTTATCGCCATCACTATACCACCTCCAAACTATAAATCCACTACGTATAACCACCTTATATCCAGCTTACGCTCCTTACGCTATCAACTAATCACATAGTCTCCTCTATTCGGGCTCAACTCACATTCACAT
>NW_020872393.1:147496-149996 GCF_003789085.1 Penaeus vannamei | reverse complement strand
CTGCTGAAAATGGTTTCTCATATATCAATAAATTCATTATCAGTAACAACTGTATCTGAAGAGATGACGGACACTGATCGGCGCCATGGAGATCATGATTTATTGGTCGGCGGCCACAGAATGGAAAGGGTTGGGATCACAAACACAGACAAGTACTCTGTAAGTAATAATCACTGCCATTGTCTTTAAAGATGGCTGACGAGCCATCTGATTATAGACCATTCTCTCTACTCGACTGCCGCTTCAGACAGTAACTCTCGCAGATATTTCTCCAGAATAAACGATTTAGCATAAGCGAAACACTGCAGAATGAGGCCTTTTAGTGTCCTACACGTGGATTTTTTTTTTACCAATCAGTTGCACATGGTTCAGTCTGGAAGAATACACTCATACACACAAAAACAAACAAACCAAAAAAACGGGAAAACTGATTGCTACCTGTGCGACTTGCTTTCTTCCGCCCGGGCGCTTTCCAAGCCTTTCGGCCCTCAGGCGAGGATGCAATCGGAGGAGCAATTTTTGCTCCTTGTTGGATTCGAACACGCGATCGCAATTACGAATCTGGCGCCCTAATCCACTCGGCCGCGATGACAAAGGGCAACAGGATGTGTTTGAGAGAGGCCTTTAACCAACACATGTGTGTGTGTATAAGAGGTATTAACAACCCTTCTTAATAGTGTAGTTGAATTACAGGTGGCGTCAGTGATACACTTAGTGGCTTCAGTCTTTATTGACGAAAACACACGATATGAGAGACTACGATATGCCGGCTCAGTGCTGAGGGTAGACCAGTGTGTGTGTGTGTGTGTGTGTGTGTGTGTGTGTGTGTGTGTGTGTGTGTGTGTGTGTGTGTGTGTGTGTGTGTGTGTTTATGTACATGGACTTAAGGCCCCATCACACTATCACTTTTTCCGTCAATTTTTTGAAAATCGAATGCGCTATCGGAGTGAGGTCCCGGGAATCACACGGACAATCTCATACATATTATATTATTTTAGAGAAATATGATGTATATTGTATATATGAATGTTCTAAAATATTAGCTTATGTTTACATTCAATCCTAATTTATTAATAGCACAAGATCAACGCAGAAATTAGTCAGACGGAAACGGTCGTAACCGTCTTCGTCTGGAGGCGTTTGGCAACGATGCTTGCGGAGACTCAAATTCAGACGGAAACGCAAACATTGACGGGAAAAAGTGATAGTGTGATAGGGCCTTTAAGTGGTTCATATGAAAAAAAAAAAAACGTTGATGTTATAGTAATAAACCAAAGTTTAAAACGGAAGCATGATGACAGCATTGAGTGTTTAATGATATAATGACCGATAATGATAACGATCAGAAAAATGGCGCAGATGATGATGACGATTATATAGCGATGCCGACAATATAATGATGAAGGAAGATGACGATAATGTTAAGCATTAATATGATTACGATAAGAAATATCACTATATGTGCACTGTCATATTTCACATTTTTATATACACCATTACATTTCACGAACACACTCAAAAAGTTATAAATAAATAAAGATTATAAAGAGAGAGAGAGAAATCGAAGACCATACCCGAAAAGTGAAAAGACTTTATTCGGCTCATTAAAGATTAAAAGTATAACGATTGTAGTTCTAACCGAATTTTCACAAATATCCCGCCAGCTGCCCAACGGTAAGGGAATCGCCTCCACACTCGCCTGCAGTAGGGAATGCTATACCATTCCGGCGTTCAGGCTGCGGACTCGACGGAGGTGGGAAAAAGGGTCCGGGAAACGAAGACGCCAACAACAAAGAAAAACAAGAAAAACAAGGAAACTGCCACCTCACATTTTACATCAAACTATAACGATCGGTTAGTATTCGATTATAGTCACGAATTTAACTGAAATTTATGAAGCAGTCAAATGCAATTATCCTCTAAATCGATTATGGGATGACAACCATGTGTAGCGACAACGACCAGGCGCATGCAATGAACAGTGAAGAGAATGAAATGCTTTTTTTTGTAATTACGGGAGAGTTGGCGGGTGTAGAGGTTGGTGGTAATGAAAGGGGCTTGTTGGATTATTCGGGAAGGTAGGGCGTGACCCCGCGCCCCGAGTGCCGAGGGCGGAGTGTGACCTCCTGTTCTGTGACTGCCTCTTCTGTCTGCTAGGTCTGGTCTGCCTCCCTTCTGCTGCTCTCGAGACGTCCTTATATGCTGCGACTGCTCTCCTGCTGCCGGGTGCCTGTTTCTGATTTGTGGGGTGCCGGACTTCCGGCCGTGACAAGGGGGTGGATTCGTCGGACTTGCTCGAGGCGGAAGCCAGGAAGGAAGGCAGCTGCAAGGTGTGAAGTCCAACCCATCCGGTTCTGCATATTGTTGACAAACACACGTTCTGCAGACAAACACATATATGTTGGCTGCAGAGGCCGCGAGTAGTATTCTTCCTATTTTGATGCGTTTTAAAATCGCCACATATGCATATAAGTCCCTTGCCGAAATTCACTGCATTGAA
>NW_020872393.1:95575-98075 GCF_003789085.1 Penaeus vannamei | reverse complement strand
AATCCATGCCCTCCCCCTATCATATCATTAAAATCCATGCCCTCTCCCTATCCTATCATTAAAATCCATGCCCTCCCCCATCCTATCACTCAAATCCATGCCTCCCCTATCCTATCATTAAAATCCATGCCCTCCCCCTATCCTATCATTAAAATCCATCCCCCCTATCCTATCATTAAAATCCATGCCTCCCCTATCCTATCATTAAAATCCATGCCCTCCCTATCCTATCACTCAAATCCATGCCCTCCCCTATCCTATCATTAAAATCCATGCCCTCCCCCTATCCTATCATTAAAATCCATGCCCTCCCCCTATCCTATCATTAAAATCCATGCCCTCCCCTCCTATCAATCCATGCCCCTCCCTATCCTATCATAAAATCCATGCCCTCCCCCTATCCTATCATTCAAATCCATGCCCTCCCCCATCCTATCATTAAAATCCATGCCCTCCCCTATCCTATCATAAAATCCATGCCCTCCCCTATCCTATCATTAAAATCCATGCCCTCCCCTATCCTATCATTAAAATCCATGCCCTCCCCCTATCCTATCACTCAAATCCATGCCCTCCCCTATCCTATCATTAAAATCCATGCCCTGCCCTATCCTATCAAATCCATGCCCTCCCTATCCTATCAAAATCCATGCCCTCCCCCCCTATCAAAATCCATGCCCTCCCTATCCTATCATTAAAATCCAATCTATCAAATGCCATGCCTCCCCTATCCTATCATTAAAATCCATGCCCTGCCCCTATCCTATCATTCAAATCCATGCCCTCCCCCTATCCTATTCATAAAATCCATGCCCTCCCCCTATCCTATCCATGCCTCCCCTATCCTATCATTAAAATCCAATCCTAATCAAATCCATGCCCTCCCCTATCCTATCATTAAAATCCATGCCCTCCCCTATCCTATCATTAAATCCATGCCCTCCCCTATCCTATCATTAAATCCATGCCCCTCCCCCTATCCTATCATAAAAATCCATGCCCTCCCCCTATCCTATCATTAAAATCCATGCCTCCCCCTATCCTATCCTAAAATCCATGCCTCCCCTATCCTATCATTAAAATCCATGCCCCCCTATCCTATCAAAATCCATGCCCTCCCCTATCCTATCATTAAAATCCATGCCCTCCCCTATCCTATCATAAAATCCATGCCCTCCCCCTATCCTATCATTAAAATCCATGCCCTCCCCTATCTCCAAAATCCATGCCTCCCTATCTATCATTAAAAATGCCTGCCCCTATCCTATCATCAAAATCCATGCCCTCCCCTATCCTATCATTAAAATCCATGCCCTCCCTATCCTATCATAAAATCCCATGCCCTCCCCCTATCCTATCATTAAAATCCATGCCTCCCCCTATCCTATCATTAAAATCCATGCCTCGCCCTATCCTATCATTAAAATCCATGCCCTCCCTATCCTATCATTAAAATATGCCTATCATAAAATCCATGATTAAAATCCATGCCCTCCCCTATCCTATCATTAAAATCCATGCCTGCCCTATCCGCATGCCCTCCCCTATCCTATCATTAAAATCCATGCCCTCCCCTAATCCTATCATTAAAATCCATGCTCCCCCTCCTATCATTAAAATCCATGCCTCCCCTATCCTATCATTAAAATCCATGCCCTCCCCTATCCTATCATTAAAATCCATGGGCCATGCCTCCCCCTATCCTATCATTAAAATCCATGCCTCCCCCTATCCTATCATTAAAATCCATGCCCTCCCCTATCCCTATCATTAAAATCCATGCCTCCCCTATCCTATCATTAAAATCCATGCCTCCCCCTATCCTATATTAATCCATGCCCCTGCCCCTATCCTATCATTAAATCCATGCCCTGCCTCTACCTATCATTAAAATCCATGCCCTCCCCTATCCTATCATTAAAATCCATGTATCCTATCTCCATGCCTTCTATCCTATCATTAAATCCATGCCCTCCCCCTATCCTATCATTAAAATCCCCTATCCTCCATGCCCCTATCCTATCATTAAATCCATGCCCTCCCCCTATCTATCATTAAAATCCATGCCCTCTATCCTAATCAAAATCCATGTCCTATCATTTAAAATCATGCCCTCCCCCTATCCTATCATTAAAATCCATGCTATCGTTAAAATCCATGCGCTGCCCCTATCCTATCATTAAAATCCATGCCCTGCCCCTATCCTATCATTATCCATGCCCTGCATTAAAATCCATGCCCTGCCCTATCCTATCATTAAAATCCATGCCCTCCCTCCTATCATTAAATCCATCCCCCCTATCCTATCCCAAATCCATGCTCTATCCTATCATTAAAATCCATGCCCTCCCCCTATCCTATCATTAAAATCCATGCCCTCCCCCTATCCTATCATTAAAATCCATGCCCTGCCCCTATCCTATCACTCAAATCCATGCTCTCCCTCTATCCTATCATTAAAATCCATGCCCTCCCCCTATCCTATCATTAAAATCCATAT
>NW_020872393.1:63075-75575 GCF_003789085.1 Penaeus vannamei | reverse complement strand
TCATCATTTCACTCTTAATTATGAAAAGGTGATATATATCTTTTGTTCTATTTTTAAGTACATGTTACAGACTCATTAAACACTCCAAATGTTTAAGAATAAGAACCAATTACATAAGGCCACTGAAATTACAAAAAAAAGCTCTTTACAAGTCACATAGTTCACAAAAATGCTATGGGGTAAAAATAAATAAAATGATACTATTGTAACTATGTAATGAATTGGAAAGAGGAAAAATTACCCAGTTTTCTGTTGTTGTTCATAACTTCTAAGTCTATCAGAGTTCACCTATCTACAATATTGAAAAACTGTAATAATAAAACAAGGTAATTTCACCTCTATCTCACCTCCAGGGAAGGAGAGGTAGAGACTCACAAGGATCTAAATATATGAACTTGCAACATAGCTATTTTGTATGTATTTGTTGGTTGATTGACCACAGGGGTTAAAAACCTTCATTTTCACCTTTTTTTTTCTTTTTCCTTTACACCATCTATACAATCTTACCAGCAAGAAAAAACTTAATGCTAGGAATCTGTCCACACACACGTACACAGATCAGATCACATTGTTAACTGTATATACTTTATTTTTTTGTGAAAAGATTAATAGGAAAAAAAAATGTGATACAACTTATACCAATAAAACCTAAGATATTAATGAGCTTAAGAGTAAGATATTAAAAAAAAAGAGGAAAAAAAAATCATCTTTTTTTTGGCTTTTAAATGAGATCTTTTTACTTTTTTTTCAGGAAAGCTATGAACTCCAAAAAGAACAAAGCAGTCTTTCCAGGAATTACGCACGCCACTCCTGAATGCATTATTTCATTTTAATATATGCATTAGCAGTCTACAACTTGTAAACAATAAATACTGGAACAGCAGAGAAAAAATATACACTTACAAACAGCTTTTTTTTTTTTCTTTTTTGCCGTCTCTTAAAATACTTTCTGAGCCTGTTAATATGTCTTGCCTATGTTTAGGGGGGGAAAACAACCATTCTATAATATATAATGAGGAGCTTAAAATTAACCTTATCTATGGTAGGCTCACCACTTACAAACCCTTATTCTTTAAATCACAAGTCGAGCCGATATCAAGGTTCAGAGAGTACTGTATGGCAGTTAATTATGCACTTTGTTTGTATTTTTACACTTTGTTTGTATTTTTAATGTTTTTTTTTGTTTTTTGTTTTTTCATAATGATTTTCATATAATAACTAATTATGGGCTGAGGTTATTAGAACGTATCATATCTGGTGCAGATTTAATTTCTATCTTTTTTTTTTTTTTTTTTTTTTTTTAATCTCTTGTTGCTTTTAATTCATTTTTCAAAATTAAATTTTATCCTTTTATTTTATTCTATATTATAATTTTTTTATTATCAGTATTTTTCTTTCATTCTCTTTCTACTCTCTTCCTGGAAAATTTGAAAGTAATTTCAAAATCAAAAGATGGAGCATTCCACTTCAAAAATCCAAATCAAAATGGGGCTTTAACATTTTCTTTCCAGATAATCATATCACATTAGAATAAGGAAAAAAAAAAAAATAATAAAATAAAATTAAGCTTAACCAAACTGTCTTTCGCTTTGAAACGTAACCGCTAGCTTACTTTTGTGTATGTGTGTGTTTTTGTGAGTGTGTTTTGTGACTGTGTTTTTGTGAGTGTGTGTGGTGTGTGTGTGTGTGGGTGTGTGGTGTGTGTGGGGTGTGTGGTCGGGTGTGTGTGGGTGTGCGCGTGTGCATCTGTGTACTTGTGTGTGTTTTGGCGTGTTTATGCCTCTGCATATTACTAAATGTTGTATATGAATACCACACTTTACAAATTAATACTAATTGCCATAATATGTACACATAGCTGTAATCAATCATCTTGAGCAAATATATTAATAATCAGAAACCAATACAAAAGTTCTACATTCTAAATACAATGCAAAAGTCTTCATAAAAAAAACAAAATCAAAATAATCTTAGAAAAGAAAAAAATATATGTATATATCATTTATTACTCTAAGAGATTTTGAAGCTTTTATCATCCTATCTTCAATAGATCATGTATATCGTGTGCTTGTATTTGTGTGCGCATTTATCTGTATATATGAGCTTGTGTGAATTATGGGGTTCATGTGTACTGACTTCCATGTATACGTACATTAGATGTATTGGTACCACCGGAAAAGTTAATAAAGAAAGCATATTTAAAATACAAATGTTATAAAATGTATAATTATATAATGGTTTCTAGATCATCACATGATAGTTAAACAAAATGATGAATGACTATAAATTCTTCGCATTTTTTAAAAGTCATTCACCTAAAAGAAAAGAAAAAAAATCAAAATGAAGAAAAGAAAATTAAATAAATAGATACATAAAAAATTATATAAACAACAATACCAGCACAAGCAATAATAATTATCACCAATAATAACAATGGTTAATTATCATAATTAATAATATAATAATAATAATAATAATAATAATAATAATAATAACAATAATCATCATCATCATAAATGAAAACAAGAAAAGAAACTTTTATTTTACAAAAAAAACTGACAAAAAACAAGTCATGAACACAGAAACAGAATTTCAAAATGTTCCAACTTTCTGTTCACCGCTACGACATCTCTTAATCTACCTATTGTCCTTTTATTTCTTGACTCTTAGCTTCTTGGCACAATAAACACACATTTCATGCTACCCTCTATAGTAAGAGTTAATCAACACAGATCTATACGCCCACACAACTCTCTATTTGTGCTAAGAGAGAGAGTTAGGAGAAAAGAAAAATTTAATAAAAAACAGAAAAAAACTATTCACATTGTAGCTGAGCACAAAAGAGAGGTACGTATACAATAGGCATTTTCATGATAAAATGGGCCAATAAAATACTCACGAACTAAAGAGTCCACTTGGGAGAAGCAATATATGTATAAACGGGATCCATATAACGTCTAAATCCACTTGTTTCAGCATCTCTTAGGTGGCATCAACGTGAAATCTCGTAAAAAATGCCAACTAGTTGCAACTTGTGCAAATTACATGAATCAAAAATAATAATAATAATGCAAAAAAATAAATAAATAACAATGAAAACAATTAATAATGATAATAATAATAATAACAATAATAATAGTAGTAATAATAAAAAAATAGTAATAATAATGAAAATAACCATCACCATCATCATCATTATCATCACCATTACAATAATAATAAATGTAATAATCTTCATAATTGAACTATAATAATAATAAAAAAAATAATAAATAATAATAATAATAATATTAATATGGTAATAATAACGATATTGATAAAGATAATCATAATAACAATAATAAAATAATAATAAATAAATAATAATAATAATAATAATAATAATAATAACGGTAATAGTAGTAGTAATAATAATCACGATAATAATAATCATAATCATAATAATAATAAAACATAAAATAAAATAAAATAAAATAATAATAATAATAATAACAATAACAATAAAATTGATAATGATGATAATAATAATGATAATAAAATAATATAATAATAACAACAATAACAATAAAATTGATAATGATGATGATGATAATAATAATAAATAATAATAATAATAATAATAATAATAATAATAATAATAATAACAATAAATATAATAATAATAATAATAATTAATATAATAATAAAATAATAATAATAATAAATAATAATAATATATATAATATTAACAACAAAGATAATAACTACAGTAATAATAATATCTACAGTAATAATAGTAGTAGTAATAATAATAATAATAATAATATAATAATAATAATAATAATAATATAATAATAATAATATAATAATTAATAATAAATAATAATAATAATAATAATAATAATAATAATAATAATAATAATAAATAATAATAAAATAAAATAATAAATAATAATAATATAATAATATTAATAATAATAATAAATAATAATGATATAATAATAATAATAATAATAATAATAACAATAAATAACAATAATAATAATAAATAATAATAATAAAATAATAATAATAATAATAATTATAATAATGACAATAACAATAATAAAATCTTTAACAATAATGATGATGATAATAATAATAATAATATGATGATAATAATAAATAAAATAATTAATAATAATAATAATAATAATAATAATAATAATAATAATAATAATATAATAATAATAATAACAATAATAATAATAATTATTATTATTACAATAATAATAATAATAATAATAATAATAATAATAATAATAATAATAAATAATAATAATAATAATATATAATAATAACAACAATAATAATTACAACAATAATAATTAATAATAATAATAATAATAATAACAATAATAATAATAATAATAATAATAATAATAATATTAATAATAATAATAGAGAGATAAAAAGAGAAACAGTGTAAACATAATAGTAATATCTTCAAAATTTACCTCCTAAAAAATCATTCTCTCGGTCATCGCTCTACTATTGCACTTTACTGAAATAATACCGAAAGAAATTAATTCTTCTAACAGGCAATGAATACTTAATTGCCATCACAAAACCATCTCTTTATCGTCAGAAGGTAAATGACTGCCACAATGACAATAGTATTTGAAATAAAATCAATTTCTATACGAGATATATGAAAAATTTGAAACTTTTCTCGATACATATATTTTCCCTTGGAACAAATACTGGTCATATATGATAGAAAAGAAAATGGGGAAAAATCTTATAGCTATCAAAATAGCTACGTAACTGTAAGAAAAATGAAAACGAAAATAATAAAGACCATAAAATAATTATCAAAACAATGGCCATTTCATAAAAGTGAATTCTACAAAAAACCTGCCCCAATAGCAAAGGGTGGTTCGGTATCGCTACTCCTCGTTCGCAGCAGCTATCCCTCACACAGGCATTCAGCTCTTCCAAAGATTGCAGACTATATATATATATATATATATATATATATATATATATATATATATATATATATATATATATATATATATATATATATATATATATCTTATGTTGCAATCAATAGGTCAGGTCAGCATGATAAGCAATCGTAAGGATGTACTCCAGATGTCAAAATGGTTTAAAAAGAGTAGGACTGTAAAATGCAGTCAGTGGTAACAGAATCAAATGCTCAGCTTAAAACAGTTGCCCTATATAAGTATCCACACTAACATTACCAAGAAAAAATAAAATAAAATAAATGAATGCAAAACCAAAATACAAAATAAAATATCAACCGTAACAATAATCTACTAATAATCAAGAGAACTTATTTATAACTAACAATAATGAAGCATTTCCACATTTTCAATGAGTCTAATAAATGAGAAAAAAAGTTAAAATACCCTAACTGAAGTAATTTAACCCACTAGTGCCAGTACATTTTGAAGCCGAAAATAATGGTTTCTGGGTGGCTTCAAAATCGGCGCATGGGACTAGCCCGGTACCTGCCCACATGCTGCCCACCATGGATGACAAAATCAGAGCGCAAGCTCTGATCCAGTGTCATGCCGGTGGGACGGCCAACATAGTCTATTTTTCCGGGTGTTACATATGTGTGACACCCACCATAAGTGGGTCAATACAAAAGACTACCTATCCCTCAAGGGTACGTGTAAATCATCCTTTCTTACAAATTAAGATTTCCTCAAGAGGTATATGAACTCAAAAGCAATCATGTCACACTCCTTGTCCATACAAATGCACACACATATTTGCACTCACAAATACAGTACAAATTAAGTGCTTTCCTTAGAATACTGAAGACCCAATAGGCTGCAAAAGCTCTCATGCTAAAAATCATGAGTGATCATACACAAGTTAATGGTGTCCTAAATCAAAAACAAATTGTTTGGGTAAGCACTCTCTTGCATCAGTGTACAGAAATGCATCAAAGAACAAATAAAGTGTTGATAAATCTAAGTCCACACTCTAATTAAATGAAAAATACCTTTCCACAAGTCACTTTTTTCCATATAATCATCTATAAATATTTATATGTAAACATATTTTTTTTCTCCTTTTTTTGGCCTATATATAATTTTTTTTTATCTTAATCCCCCCAATACTCTGAGAAAATCCATTTCACACAGACCCCAATACTCAATCTCTTACACTACATTCCCCTTATAATCGGCCTTATAACACAACTATGTTCAGTATGTACACCACTCGTATAGCCTATGGTACATACTTTACCAAAATAAATTCAGAAGTGGACCTATCAAGGTCTCACTTTTTTTGACACTCTCTCTCTCTACCATAAATTTAAAAAATAATCAGCATAATTATCTCTTTAATCATCTTTATGTCCTGAAGAGAAATGCCTCTATCTTTATAGCTAAAATAAGAAAAAAAAAAAAAAAAAAAGTAAGGGGGGGGTACAAAAGCCCTGTAAATCACATGTAAATATACATATGCATATACATATATATATATGGTATATATATATATATATATATATATACTACTATGTATATATGTTAATATGCATATATATATACTTATATACTGATAATATATATACACATACATGTATAATGTATATATCATATGCGTATAATATATATATACATATATATATACCATATATATATATACATATATATATATATACATATATATATATAATATACTATATACATATATATATAATATATAACTATATATATACATAATAATATATTATATATATATATATATATAATATATATATATATATTATATATATATATATACATATATATATATACATATATATATATACATATATATATATATAATAATATATAATATACATTATTATATATATATATATATATTATACATATATATATATATTATATATATATATATATATTATATATTATAATATATATATATATATATATTATATATATATACGTATATATGTATATATAATAGTATATATATAATATTATATATATAAATATATATATATATATAATATATATATATATATATATATATATATATACATAATATATATATATATATATACATACTATTATATATAATATATATATATACATATATATATATATATATATATATATATATATATATATATATATATACTATATATATATATATATATATATATATATATATATATATATATATATATATATATATATATATACTATATATATATATATATATATATATATATATATATATATACATATTATTATAATATATATATATATATATATATATATACTATATAATATATATATATATATAATATATAATTAATATACTATAATATAATATATAATACAATATATATATATATATATACTATATATATATATATATATTATATAATATATATATATAATATATATATATATATATATATATATATACTATATATATATATATATATATATATATATATATATATACATATATATATATATATATATATATATATATATATATATATATATAATATAATATATATATATATATATATATATATATATATATTATATATATATATTATATTATATATATATATATATATATATATATATATATATATATATATATATATATATATATATATATATATATATATATATATATATATATATATATATATATATATCTATATTATATATATATCTATTATATATATATATATATATATATATATATATATATATATATATATATATTATATTCATATACATATATGTTCATATACAAATTGAAATATAAACAATTCTTTATGTGCATACATATTCATGTATATATGGTCATTCAAGTATATATACATGCATTTGCTTGTACATATATCATATTCAAGGAGACAGATCATATACCGAATGTTACACTTAGTCATTCAAATCACAGACTCTCATATTTATCCAAGGTTGCCATTCTTGGACAATACACTCTTCTGCGTAAGATCTGCGACGGTCTTGCTTGCTTTGGGGCTTCAATCCCCGCCCGCACAACATCCCTCCGTCTGACGTCCGTGTGATTCTCAGCATCTTCTAGATCTCTCCCTAAGCCCAGTACTATGCAGCCTCTTCACTCTCATATAAAGTTACCGATGCTATATGTCCATTTGCCATAACCTGGGGAAAAGTGGAGCAAGAATGAAAAAAAAATTGTGAATTACAATTAAAACAAAAGAAAAATAGTGACAATAATGATGATAATCAACGAAGATGAAGAAAATAAACACCATCAAGAAAGCAGAAAATAACACTGTAGTAACTCATTAGTGATCCTTTAAAAACTTTCAAACTCAGCTTCTACAATGTTTTCTTGTTCGCTTGCCATAATCTACCCGACAGACTTGGGAGTTGAGCTTTTCTCTTTACAAAGACAGAGAATAATACAGTACATTATTTATGTATGGAAATACATTGAAAACTTGGCATCATATCCAACGGAGGT
Source organism: Penaeus vannamei (assembly GCF_003789085.1). NCBI lineage: Eukaryota > Metazoa > Arthropoda > Malacostraca > Decapoda > Penaeidae > Penaeus > Penaeus vannamei. Next base: position 67,091 of record NW_020872393.1, on the reverse strand, counting down.
AGATGAGGGGGGAATCAAAGCAAGGCACTCCCTCAAAAATGGTAGAACATGCTTTCATCTTAGATAGCTGCTCAAACTTCCAGATTAACCCAATCACGCCAGGTATCCCATATCTGAGACACCCGAAAAAAATAAACACTCCGCATGTCCTGCCAGTGTGATGCTGTGTCGGGGTCGCGCTCCAGCTCAGCAGCAGGCCGCAGCCGGCGGGCAGACAAAGTCCAGGGAAGCTCCGCCCGCCGATTTTTGTAGCCGCGGATTTTTTTATTTTGGCTACAAAATGTACTTGGTGTGAGTGGGTTAAGAAAATCAAGTAACCAAAGTTTCAATAGGCCCAGACGGTATCCTAGGATGCCAAAAAATATTAAAACACAACTCAGAACACTGAGGCAGTGTTTGAAAGGAAATTAAACAATGGGTTAAATGCACTACCAGATGAACTGCAGACTAGTGGTAGTGAATCAAATTCTATCCCAAATACTATTCCTCAGCAAGTTGTTTTTAGCTGATATAGAAACACATTGGCAGGGATAAAAAGAAAAATCTTTATTGGGTGAAGAAAATAAAGACTGGGGAAAAACTCAGGCAATATCATCATATTCTAGAATTAAGGTCCAGGAACAGTAAAGTTACACATGGAAGGACTTGTAATTGAGAAGAGGTAAAAAAAACCTTGAGTATAAAAAGGCAATAAGCATGTAAAGAAACAAAGTCTTCCGGACAGATCACTAATAGAATAGAACAATCTTCCCAAAAAGGCTTTATGTGCCAGAAGCCTCACTGCCAAATGTTAAACAATAATAAAAGTATGGCAAAAAGGTCCACCCAAACTCAGCTACCTCTTCCATATATATTTAATATTTGCATGCTGGCACAAATACATCTATCCAAACATGTATACATGCATACTCTCATGTACACACACTTACTTGTACTCGCATAAGTACACCTGCAATGCAAAACTTTACAATACAGAACCACAAAAAGAATAACAAACCTCAAATATGATATCTTGATATGCATGGCAAAACGTTGAGCCAAAGGGGTTGGAGGTGTTGGTGGAGGAAGAACGATGCAGGACAACAGGCCTTCCTCGCGGCTTGATCCTTGATCCCAGCGTGTCCCATAACGTCACACTCTGGACCTATGCATTTTGAGGGAGGTATGTTTCTAAGATCCATATAATTTTTTTCCCCCAAATTCTCTTAACTATAATTAAAATACTGAAATACATAAAGAAATTACATGAACAAAACACAAACTAAACAACCTTTTTTTAGTAATACAAAAGAAATTCATCTAGCTATACTCTTGCTTACATGGAATTCATGACTCCTATGCTGTTATCTCTTAATATATTTGTACATTACTGTTACCTTTTTTTATGGGTTCCATGCAAAAAAAAAAAACCTTCTGCATCCTTTGCTTCCAAAGTGACTATAATTAAGAACCGATATGTGAAGAGAAAAATAATAATAAAATAAGGAAAAGAAGACTCTACCATCCATTTCTTCATCATGTCTTACCATTTTCACAAGTTAAAATGTGAGCATAAGTTGAGTTGTTAAGTATTAAATTCAGTCAGTCAGAGGCGGCCGCAGATTCATCGATCAGGAGTAGTTTGGAAATCAGTAAAAAAAGTAAATAAAACTGTGTTAGGAGAGTCAGTGAGGACAATCATGAAACATATATAAAAAGAAAGTATATGCATATGAAAGCCACTTAGCCTTCACTCTTGTTGGAAAAAAGTAAAGGGAAAAATGATACATAATGTGCCACCTTTTCTAAACTAACATTAACTGACAATTACTTTTTTCCAGTTGAAACACAAAAACTGAAAAATCTGTTAGTGAAAGCAACTGTGTTTACTATTCTTAAAAGCAAAAGCTGCAATGTAGTGTTGCTTCAGCAAAAATAAGAGGAGTTAGGACATATATCATGCAATAAGGTGAGATTTCTTGAAGAATTCTGCTTCATGAACAAGCTGGGATATCTTTCTACAAGCCAAACATAAATGCAATAACAGAATAAAGAAAAAAGGATAAAGAGGGAGAGAAAGAGAGAAAATGTTGAGTTTTAATACCGCTGTTCCTCCCTTGCCAGACACAACTACGACACCTACCGTGATGGTGGATGGCAAGTCAATGAGCTGAGTTGTGTCCTCTGGCTGACGGGGAACAGTAAGGGGCAGCTCAAACTCGCAACGGTGATACATGTTGAAATTATAGTGTCCAGGGAAGTTTGTGTGGAGGACAAACTTCTTGGCTCGCTGTGTCTTGGCATCAAACAGTATATCCTTTAACATAAAAAGAGAAAAACAGCCATGTTAATACACTACTTAAAAAAAGCAAGCTCATTTTCCTGAGAATTATCAAGTGTTATTACAATTCAAACATTTCTGCTCTTCCCAAGGTATATATCTCTTTTTCATGACTTTAAGCAAAGGAAATATACTTGATAATATAACCAAACCACATACAATGATACTTGTATGTAATATTATTTGTATCTAATCTTTATCACGATATCATTTAGATTACAGACCTCTTCTTTGCACTTCTAACATTGTAACTCATTGTAACATTGACTTTATTAGCTGGTGAAATATTTCAAATCCTAGAGTGTGCCACACACATATGGAATATAACAATTTGGTATTCATCAGGCTGGTGTTTATGTCAGCACCATGGTAAGGTCATTGCAAATTATATTACACGAGAAAGCTATGTTAACCCTTTGAATCCAGTTGCATCACAAAAATCATGCTGCCAAAAACCCGGGCAATAGGTTACATAAGTGGCCAACATTACGGGCATGCAGCACATAGACTGGGCGCGTGCGAACCCCCATAAGTGGTGACAAAACTGTGTGCCTCCCTTTTGCAAAGTTATTTTGTGTAAATTTTTTTTTTTAGCTTTATCATCATTTTCTAAAGTCCATATTTGTCTTTTGATTTGCTTTACCCAGATGGTAATAACTTATTTTCCTTGCACAGCTCCATATCATCTCTCTATGTAGTAAATTACTCAGTGCAAGAAAACAAAATGGAGCATTTGGTTGTGTCATATATCAAATTTTTTCATAATTTTCAATTTATGTAACACAACCTGTGCCACCACTCACAGCGGCCAGGAATACGGTGCGCAGCATGGAAATGTCAACTTCCCTGGAGCTGGCACTCTTCCAGTCTCAGCTTACACACATTACATTCCACATTTGTATCTTGATGGGAATAATGGTAAAGCCCCCTTCTAGGTGCCAAAACAATCAAATCACACTCCAAGAGGTTTGTGCACTTGTGGGTTATATAAGAAGCCAATATCCCAGACATGCGGAGCATAAGCCAGGCACAAACGAACACTCACTGAGGGGTGACAAGGCCTTTTTGCCACTTTCCAACATCCATACTTGTTTTTTGATTTGCTTTGTCCAGATAGTAACAGATTATTTTCCTTGCACAGACTCCATATCATCTTTATTTTTAGTAAATGAATTACAAGAAAAAAAAAAAAAAAAAAAAAAAAAAAAAAAAAAAAAATCATTTGTGTCACATATCTTATTTTTTCCATGATTATCAATTTTCCATAATACAACCTGCGCCACCGATCATAGTGGCCAGAAATAAGATGCAGAACATGGAGAGGGCGTCCTTCCTGGAGTCAGCACTCTTCCAGTCATGGCTTACGATTTATCGATGGGAATAATGCAAAAGCCCCCTTGTAAGCACCAAATGAGTTTTGTGCACTCATGGCAAGTCATTTTGATGACCCTTGCCTTGCTCATGATGGCAGGCATGCATCACCCGGCCCACGGCCAATGACAGCATGTTCACTTCACTTGGCCCTCGACCCAGATTTTTCCATGACAGGATTGTAACGTCACCTGGATTGTGGGGTTAACACACTTGCATTCCCAAGTCAAGGTAAAATAATGCCGACAGATTGAAAGTGTGTGTGCAGGCCTCTAAAAACAAAGCTGGCTAATTACAATTCCAGCATCTATAACATAACCATTAA
>NW_020872393.1:40505-52975 GCF_003789085.1 Penaeus vannamei | reverse complement strand
GGAGGGGGAGGGAGGGACAGAGAGAGAGAGATAGGAAGGAGAGAGAGAGAGAGAGAGAGAGAGAGAGGAGAGAGAGAGAGAGAGAGAGAGAGAGAGAGAGAGAGAGAGAGAGAGAGAGAGAGAGAGAGAGAAAGAAGAAGAGAGAGAGAGAGAGAGAGAGACAGAGAGAGAGAGAATAAAAACATTTACCACAATGACCTGTGTTGATGTAAATAGGGGGTTCATAAAGAATGCATCATGCACAAAAATCATGACACACACACAGACACACGCACATTCTATTCTTTGAATTACTGTGAAAGTCTGCCACATTGGCTAAAACATGCACTTGATTTAAAGATGATTCTGCATATATTGATACCTTTCCAAGTTTATAGGACAAAGACTGCATGTGAAAGGAGAAAAAAAAAAAGTAAAATCAGGTGCAGTGGATCTCTATAATGAATTGCTGCATCGACTATAATGCCAAGCAACAGAAATGCTGTTGGTTTGAGTTCCTTGCTCCTCTTTATCTCCTTGAAGGGATTTACTGTACTATGCCCTCCGTGCTTTAAAATGTTTGGATAATTTTAACATCGCTCATACTTCTTTTTCTTCTTTTACTTTTACTGACTTTCCTTTTCAAATAGATAGTTAACTTATATCAACAGATTGATTAAAGTCCCCTAAACTCTATAGTACCACTTGTCATGATCATGGTTTTCTGCACAATGCATATGTTGCTCAGTTCATGCATGCTCAGAGATTCAGCCAGTCATACACTTATGTTTTCCTGCTTCTTTCTTCTTGTGAATGAATAATCTGGGTGTGATTTGGTAAATCTGGTATCATGTGGTATATATCATATGATATATGACCAACATTTCTGGCATATAAAATTGAGCTTTTGGAACTATACTTTGAACTTTAGCAACTAAAATTTGCAATGTTGAAACCTGGAAAATATGTTTTAAGACTTTACAGGAACTGGTAGTTTCATTCCTTTCCACATTAAATTGATTAATATTCTGGAAATTTTCAAGTCTTCTCAATAATGTAACTGAATTTTATATAAAAGTTTTTATCCATACTTCTCAACAATTAATTTAAATTACACAGGATAACTAAAAAGAATAACAATTAATATCAATAAAGTGACATTACAATTTTGGTGTATGACGTGACTTTCACAATAAACAGTATATCTAATCAATAAACTAAGGAAATATAAGACAAATTATCCATGCCTTTTTTCTGAAAATATTAAAAGTAAAAAAAAAATTATCTGATATAGAAACATGACACTACAACATTTTTTCAACCTTCATACTTCACTGGTAAATAATAATTTGATATGTTTTTGCTTCAACTAATGCACACTTGTTAAAAAAAATAACCATCAACCAGAAGAAAAAAAATTCTGGACATTCAGTTCAGTTACACATGATAACCAATGAAAATCACTTTTAAACTGACAAGCCAATCGTAAGTCAGGAGGGTTTCACGGTGCTCATTAATAAGCGCATCATGAAAATTGACAATTCAAAGCAGTTCAGAATCGGTTCTTGTATCATAAAGATGTGTGTCGTTTCTGTACTGGTTTTGGTATAAGCTTGTGATGTGGGATATATGCTGATGATACACTTAGGAGTTTGATAATCAAATAAGGAACCAGTCCAAGGCTCTGTCCTAAATGTGGAGAATGTTTTCCAACTTTCAACACAATATGGTGGTGAGGCACAGAGGCAACCATGATCACACATGGTACATCTGGGTGAGTAAATTGCTACAAAACCACAAAGTATACATCATGACTGTACATTAGGCAGAAAGCAAATAGATTTTCTCTTTTCTACTATTTGTCTCCTCCTTACAACTAAGCCCCAACTCTCTAAGGGTCCTCTAAGCTTGCTGGATGGTATGTGGGGCAGGGTTGACAAAGGTTTCCATGAAAAATGAAGAATTCATTCTAATCACTTTAGTCTACATGAGAAAGTCTAGATCTTGTCAGTCACAGATAAAAAATTTATCAGACTAACAAAGCGATCACTGACAATTACAGCCTTGAACACTCATTTGCATTGTAACTAAATGTGATGTAGAGCTGAGTCACATACAGCAACCGTACAAATGGAACAAGAATACATCAGAATGAAATACGTTTTTTTACTGCACTAATCATGCACCGTAGGAAAGATCCACTGTAACATCACACTTAACTACAGATTAATGCGTAGACTTGAGAGAAAAAAAAGTTTTCAGAACAAAACCAGTCTGGTAATTTTCTTTACACATGTATGTGTATAAGCCCTATTCAGTTACTGCAGCTTATATTCATAGATGACAAAGAATAGTACAGACTTGGTCCCTTCCTTAACCCACAAGAACTGCAAACCCTTCTTTAAATTGCCTGTCCCCTAAGCTATATGATTCTTCACTTTCACCAAGTCAAAGAGTTGAAAAAGCTTTAACAGTTATCCCTTGCTTTTGAATAAAACACGACAATAGATTGCTCATGAATTTGTAAATAATGCATAAATAAAATCATTTTCTCAGCCTACAAAAAAATAAAATGAAACATGCCATACAACACCGGAATTACTACTTCCTACACTTCATTCACAAGAAGATCAAAGTAGGAAAACAATACTAGGACTGGCTCAAGCAGTGAAGGGCCTGTAGTGCGAGAATGGGTATGGGGAGGTAGTATCATGGGTGTGGCTAAAGGAAACCAGATTTATTAGTGGACACTACATAAGTCTCATTCTCACTGTATTATACCTTAAGGGATAATATTTTTATATATAATGGATCCGGTTGCAATGGTTACATAAGTGGCTAGGATCCCGGGCGTGCGGCGCGTAGGCTGGGCGAGCACTGACACCCATGAACAGTGACAAGACACTGTGCCTCCACTTTGAGAAGTTATTTTGTGAATTTTTTTTTAGCTATATCGCCATTTTCCAATGTCCATATTTGTCTTTTGATTTCCTTTATCCAGATGGTAATTACTTATTTTTCTTGCACAGACTCCATATCATCTCTCTATGTAGTAAATAGCTCAGTGCAAGAAAAAATATACATATATATGGAACATCTGATTATTTGTCATATATCTAATTTTTTTTGTAATTTTCAATTTTACGTAATACAACCTGTGCTACCAGTCACAGTGGCCAGGAATACGGTGTGCAAGATAGAAATGGAGTCCCCCCTGGAGCTGGTGCTCTTCCAGCCACATTCATTTATCGATAGGAATAATGCTAAAGCCCCCTTCTAAGCGCCAAATGAGTCAAATCACACTCCAAAAGGTTTGTGCACTCGTGGGGAGTCTTTTCCATCATCCTGGCCTTCGCTCTTGATGCTTTGTTCACGTCACCTGTATAGCTGCCCAAGTTTATCCTTAACCCATTCACGCCGGTATATTTTGAAGCCAAAAATAAAATATTCCGGGCGGCTACAAAATCGGCGGGCACAGCTTCCCCTGAGTCTGTTCACGTGGCCCGCTGCTGCATCGGAGCGCGAGCCCTGATACAGCGTCACACTGGCGGGACGCCCGGCAATGTTTATTTTTTCGGGTGTCTCATATATGGGACACCCGTCGCTAATGGGTTAATGTGATCGCAACGTCATCTGGATCCAGGCGGTTAATATCTATTTCTTCTGCATATCTACAATTTTGGTCTAAAAATAACCCAGAATCAATGCAAAACTGGAACAAAATATTTCTCACCAGCGTTTCTCAGGGAATGGAGTCTCCCAATGCTAACAAATAGCCCAATGGCAAAAACATACATGCACAGACAGTTACTGTACAGAACACTACATAATTAGTACTAAAACATGTTAAAGAAATTTAATAAAGTAAAAGCATGTATAAAATACAAACTTAGGAAAAGCAGACATTGATTATTACAAAATAATCATTTTCACAAGCACGTAGTAATGCATGAACTACTCCACAGATTACAGTAATGAGTTATGCAGTCATAGTAGTATCTATTGTCACGATGTATACATGGTGCAATATTTAAAAAAAAAAGATGGGTTGATCTTTTGTCTTCTCTGCCATGTATCTCCTTTATTTGTGATTTGCGTACCTTTTGCCTCTGATGAAATATGTCTCCGTTTCCGACAAAATAACCATTCCATAAACTTTTTATTAACTGAAATCCTGATAGTCATCCACTAAAAACTTTTGCAATAAAGGATAGAAATCTTATCTACAAGTAAGTATACCACTCCCATGAAATCCTGTCATCTAAAACAAGAAGTAAAAAGGAAAACCTCTCCTCCATTGGTCAAGAGCATATCAGATTACCATAGAAAATTGCAGATATTGTTTGTACTGTTTCTTCCATTTACATCTTGACCATCTAGTGTTTATATACAACAAATACTGAACAAGAAAGTTAAATCTAATATCTTTGAATACTATTTTCATAATTAAGTCTACACAGTTTTATCAACAGATCCATCAGAATGTTCATCACTTCTGCATCCAACACTATATTTGTTATCTTGTGTTTACATATAGATTTTCTCATTTGTTTATTTGTTTTTCTTACTTTCCATTGTTTCATCCTAACTACATTCTTTTGTGATGACTAGTGACTACTCTTACATTATCTTTCAAGCCTGTTATTTCCATCACACAAGAGTGAAAGTCACCAATCTCTATGTCATTAACCTTGTAAACTGATCAATGTTATCTGGTTACCTTGAATAACACAAAGCTTGATACAAAAAATAACTTGAATTGCATCCCTAAAGCAACAAAGAAAGGCAGTATTTGCACCACCTTCTACATTAACACGATACCAAAACATCGTAGAATATCCTAGGATTGGCACAATGTATCAGAAACATTTCAGCTGTAATTCATGTAAACAATGAAAGCAAACAACAGTTCCCTTTGCACAAGCAACTCACCTAAAACAAACTCCCATTTTTCAGAGCTCAGCGACTGTTCTGGATAAACCTCAAGCTCCAACATACTGCACACCTCACACGGCTCTCGTTACAACGTCTCGGGCGTCTTCATTACCGAATCAAGTGTCTTTTCTCACGATTTACGTTTCAGGAGTTTTGTGCGTCCTTTATTCTCTCGCCTTCTTCATTTCTATCTCAATTTAACAACATAAAGAAACTAAAACAAATAAAACTCTGCTTTGTGTTAGATATTTATAGAGGGCGCTTACTACTATCTACAAAGAATTGAAGACTTTTAGGAAATCGTAGAATGTCCAATACAGGTTCCTAAAGTAGAGTCGAATAGTCTATGGTTGAACACCAAGTCAATACATCGTATTTTGATGACGCGTATTCACTCGTCTATTGTCTAACAGCTGATCAAGCGCATGCGCGAACATGCCAGAGTTCAAGGTGTTTTTGACGTCACTCTTCTGTCATGCATTGATGGCCGAATATGGATTCCAAAGTTCAATTTTAGCTTTAATGTTACCATTTTATACAATATTTACAATCCTGACATATAAAATAAGTGAAATTATATTATAAATTAATACATATTGGGTTTAATTTTTCATAAAGGTATTTTGTCTCCATTCATGCATCCGCATGTTCAGCTGATGGGCGGAGCTTATATCTGTAGGCACCGCCCACAGATCCAGCAGTACCAAAGGAAAACGGGCAAATAATGGTGCTTCCTTGTCATTTACTTATTTTTTTGCGCACATATAACTTAAATAGTTAATTGCATAGCCAATGCAACTTTCGAAACACCCGGGTATATCGAAACAAAGTATACATAAAAATAGTTCAGTAAGCCTAACTGTGTCAATTCTTACATAATTTATTTCTACGAAACGTCACTAATTGCGTCGTTTTCACGACGAACTTCGGCAGATGAGCGGTAACAACTAGTAGATTTGAATTATAGCCCTAGTTTAAAATGTAACGATCGTATGATTATTGAGACCGCCTTCAAACTAAATAAAACACGGACAAAACAAACAAAACGAAAACAGTACCAATTCCAAAATATAATGATAATGGTGACAATGATGATGATGATGATGATGTTAATAATTATAGTAATAATGAAAATAATAATAATGATAATAATGATAATAATAATAATAATAATAATAATAATAATAATAATAATATATAATAATAATAATAATAATAATAATAATAATTGTTATTATTATTATTATTATTATTATTATTGTTGTTACTATTATCATTATTATTATTATTATCATTATTATTATTATTATTATTATTATTGTTATTATTATTATTATCATCATTATTATTATGATAATAATAAAATTATAATAATGATAACAATAATAATAACAATAACAACAATAATAATAATGATAATGACTATGATAATGATAATGGTAATAATGATGATGATAATATTAACATTGATGACAATGATAATAATGACAATAACAAGAATAATGATGATAATAACAAGGATAATGATAACGATAATGATTATAATAATCAATATCATGATAATGATAAAGACAACGCCTTTTACAACCACTACTACTGCTACATCTACTGCTGCTGCTGTTACTAATACTACTATTACTACTGCTAACTGGGACTGCTACAACTACTGATGATATTTGTTGACGTTATCAATTTGTATTCGTGTCATTGCTAAGTGAAGGCAGCGTTCTGTAAAGGAAATGTCTTCCATTTTTATTCCTATTGTAATTTTATTCCTATTGTCGTTGTTGCCATTATCGTTATCATCATTACCATTATTATAATCACGATTATAAATACTACCATTATTAGTAGTAGTATTTGTAGTTGCAGTAAAAATAGTAGTATCATTATTCATATCACTATCTCTATTATTATCCTTATTCTTCTCATTATTCTTATTCATAATGTTACCAAAATTATCACTGGAATTCTTATAGTCATGTGGTGTTGGTTTCCAGATTTAATTTATGCATCTATTCTGCGTACTTCGCTGTGATTTTTTCCGTGTTTATTTTTTTATCGCGTCAGAACTATATGGTAAATAATTATTTTTGTGTATACCATTATCATCTCCATTGTTATCATTATTATCATTATTGTCATTATTATCATCATAATCATTATTGTCATTATTATCATAATCATTATTGTCATTATTATCATCATAATCATTATTGTCATTATTATCATCATAATCATTATTGTCATTATTATCATAATCATTATTGTCATTATTATCATCATAATCATTATTGTCATTATTATCATCATAATCATTATTGTCATTATTATTATCATTATTGTCTTTATTATCATTGTCATTTTTATCATTATTGTCATTATTATCATTGTCATTTTTATCATTATTGTCATTATTATCATTATTGTCATTTTTATCATTATTGTCATTATCATCATTATTGTCATTATCATTATTATCATTATCATTATCATCATCATTATTATTATTATCATTATCATTATTATCATTATTGTCATTATTATCATTATCATTATTATCATCATTATTATTATCACCATTATCATTATTATTATCATTATCATTATCATTATTATCATTATCATTACTATTATTATCATAATCATTATTATTATTATCATTATTATTATTATCACCACATAAAAAATCATTGACGATAGTAATAATAATATCAATTACAATTTTTTTTTTATTTACATAACTATGTCGTCGCTCGTTTTAATATATTTCTAAGTCAACGATGGCTCTAGTTTCAGTTTCAATCATTTCCTATTTGAATAGTTTTCAAACAAAACAGCTGAAGAAATACTACATCATGCATAGGAGTCGAGTTTTCATTGTAGAAAGGGTTATGAATGACGATGCAACAATCTAAATATTTTACTGGGAAACCAATACAAATATGAACATTTGGAAGTGACAAGCATGTTACGAGTGAACGACGAAACAGGAACCGTACGCAGCAACCCATCCACATACCGCTTGTGTTCCCGCGACGCCCAAAATAAACAAAACAGTTTCGGCGGAAGGTAAACACGTTTTTCATCGTGGGTTTTTTCTACCACTGTATCTTAAGACTAGTATATATTCTTTTTTTTTTGGAATCAGAGTAACCGTGTGTTTATAAGTATATATTTCGCTTTTTCATCATCGTTCCCAGTTTAATACCAGGATGCCACTGGAGGAAGAAGCAAGGGTACACGTCTAAACTTTTCAAGGGGGCCTTCAAAGGGGCAACTTGTCTAAAACTTGAACTTAAACTATGTACATACATACATACCCTTCTGTTTGTTTTAATTTGGCATTCATTATATTATGGTGTGTCGATAAATATTTATGCTAAGAAAGGTTGTTAAAGTGGGAGGAAGGCATCTCATGACAGACTAATTGCATCATTTACCGAATAACCTGGCACTTTGCGCGAGAACAAATACATAATGTTTTCATTAAATATCAGTAACCGGCACGGAATTTCTATGAGTAGCTATAATTCACATCGTTAGCTATCTGGGGACTCAGGGGATGCAATGCACCAGGACCTTCTGAAGTTATATCAGGGACTGCCAATGTGTACTCGGTGCGATGAAAGTCGGGATATTTGGACAGTTAAATAAACCAGTGAGATCCAAAACGTCTCTGATATTGTTTTAGCTTGCTGCGCCACCAATAGTATTACGTGAATGTTCAAAATTGTTGCATATGACCTGGTAGGTAAATAGGAAAACTCAGTATCCGTTTAACATCTTCTTTGGTTGGACGATCGAAGAGAAGGATATAATAAGACAGCGTGATATAGGGGCATAGAGTCTACGAGCAGAGCGAGGGTCACCTCTGACCTAGTTCCTCTCCATAGCAGGCAATCGCCCTTTGTCACGTGACCTCTCTGTCAATCGCTGCGAGCGGGTGGCCGTTGAGTCAGGTGAAGCGATGCTTTGCTCTTGCGGGCGGCGTCAGGTAAAGCATTGCCGAGGGCTTCGACAGCTGATCTATGGCGTTATCCTGATTAATGCACCTTTATATCTGTGGTGCGACTCCGTTTAATACGCCTTTATAAGGATATGAGTGAGCTTCCCCTTGACAATGGTTAGTCTCATCTATAGAAATGACACCCCTTCAGCCTGACATAATAAATACATAGTGGTTTGGTCTTCATTAACATCGTCTCTGCGTAAAAGCTAAAAAAAAAAATGTTAACCATCTTTTCGCCAGATTGAATACCACAACCGTCCACCTATTTTGGCTTTCAAAAAGAAAGAACATAAATGGGCATCTAAATAGAAAAAGTAGTTTTCCTATTTAATAGAGTAATGACTACCATGACAGGGTTGCAAATTATACCAAAGATGTCCGTATTTTACGCTCTAATAGAAGGTACAACTAAAAGCTTTGTTGCTATATAGCTTTACCCTTCGAACTTAGAGGAATTTCAAAGTGTTTAACTGCACATTCTAAGAAAGTTTTATTACTTTTGTGTTTCTTAAGCCATCGTTGACTTAGAAATATATTAAAACGAGCGACGATATATTGTTGATGTGTAAATTTGAAAGAATTGTTGTCACTGTTATTATTATTACCATCACTGTCAATGACTTTTATGTGGTGATAATAATAACAATTAGTACATTTAACGAACAAGTTTTAGACTTTGTATGTACCAGGATTTCACTCGGAATACACAAGGACCAAGATGCACACTTAAAAGGGCCGAGGGGTTACCAGTGGACACACTTAGGGCGCCAGAAGATCCGAGTGGCCCCATTTTAGGCCGGACACTTAGAAACCGTGCAAACTAGACTTCGGAAATCTCAATGAACTGAACTGAACCATTGGTAGGGCCGAGGGTACAATTATTTGGATATGTCTGGCTTAATCTGGCAGCTCTGACAGATCCCCAGAAATTGCTACTGTTGCCCATTAGTTTAGGACAAACACACATACAACATATATAAATATGCATATATAGATACATAGACAGATATATAGACACACACACACACACACACATACTGCTAAGGAAAATATGAAACGTTGTAGAAAGCACAAATATGGAATGATGGTACTTTTAGAATTGGGTACTCCAAAAGAGTATTATTATCCTTGCTCTAGTATACATACGTGCTTAATCAACAGTGAATTAGGATGCCCACATATAGTTAATCACAATCGTATTCCCAGTCAGCTCTTTCTTAGATGATAATATGATGTCCGAAGATTTAGTAAAATGGGTGCTTCGTTTGACCTTACTGTAGTATCAACCGTATAAAAACAAATGAAGAAAAAAAATCAGACCATTGATATTAGTACGATTTCTGAGTATATCTTCGTGCTCAGGTGAGTGTATCACACTCTACACCTGTCTTCTCGTAATGCCATCTCTTTGCTTTTCAAGGAACTGAAATTATTTAGAATAGACTTATGGGAGTTGGACGCCATTGCCCTTTTTCCACAGTCGTGTATATTTATCAACAAAACACTCGACTTCTTTATCTTAAAACTTCCATTCATTCCACATGTCCCTGATTTTGAAACTGACATCAGACTAATGTGCGTGAGGCTAAAATGTCCATCAATGAAAATAGTACTTCAGCGAGCCATGTTTATCCAGTTAATACAATCATTGTATTGGATGAACATTATAATAAAGTCTATAAAGTCTTTCTAGTCTTTCATTGATCTATTTCTGAATGAATAGCAGCCACCGATGTCAATTTGGCAAGTTTCTAAAAGTTTGGTATGTAGTATTTTTATTTACTACGATGCATACGTCCTCATTCTTTAAGACACCAACATTAATATTTAGTTCTTATTCGGACAGATAACATTTTGGAAATACTCTTTTGAGCAGAAGATAAATTGGCACTTTCTTTACTGCAGGCTGATCTCACACACAGCGCACTGGAAATTTTCTTCTTCTTGCAGTATCCACCCCATTCCTTAATTCTGTCTGATTCCTTCAATTATCAGGCATTCCAGAATTCATAAGCCATGGTATACTACTCTAAACTTGTGTAAGTCACCCTTTCTCGAGTGAAGATCATTGTTTTCTTTGACGAAAGGAAGGACTGAGTGGGATTTCTGGGGAACTAAAGATGAAAGTCTTTATATTTAGGAAACCAAGTTATTCAGTCTGCTCTTTCAAACCAGATAAATAATTTCTTTCTTCATAAATCAGACATTCCGTTATTAGTAGCCATTTGATATTTAGATGTTGTAGCATATATTCCTGTCTTTATCATTATTGTAGACGCTATTTATGGAGTAGAAGATAGGCGCGATTGTATGGAAACTACCAAACGACATGGGATTATACGAATAAATCTTTGCTTAATTCTTTAGCATTCGTTTTCTTCTTGTGTTTCAAATATTAGGCGTTATGCAGTAGATAAATAACGCTGGCTTGAAAATTCAGCAGAACCACTCTGTTAAATGCTGTTCTTTAGCACTCTCTCTTGGGGTAAGATTGTTATAAATAGAATTCTATTCCAGTCACAAAAAGCTTTTTTCTGGACAAAGATACTGTATTATGTTCTCATCTTACCATGAGAAGCTTTGAAAACAACACTTTATTTGTTTCAATTGAATTATTTATAGTATTACAATACCACAGTCCTATTTGTCTTTTGCAATGCTCATGAAGCTATAGCTACTGTAAAGCCAAACTTAGATCTAGGTTTTCTTCCCTCTCCTTTCCTATCAATAAGTCAATAAAATTCTGGATTCACTTTTTTTGCTTCCAATCACGAGGGTCCCTCTTGGTTGGCTGCGGGCAACGGTCCTGCCAACACGTGACAAATTTGGTTGATTTACAGAAGTCACGGCTTTCGAAGTCGTCTCACAAGCCTTATTCACCCAGGATTAATACTCGTAGAGCTAGCTTAATAGGCAGGATCATCCTTGGAAAAAAATATACTGTGTTTGTACAGTTTGCTATGTTGACAATCCCTCATTATGCGAGTAGTAAGTTCTATGCTAGTCTGGTGATGAATCCCCTGAGTTATCACATAGTCTTGACAGCTACGCCCCTTGAAGTCGCTAAACGTGAGTAAAAGCACGTCTAGGCTAGCCAAAGTGGCATTAATTCTGGACTCTACTTAGGTCCCAGAAGCTAGTCGCTATCCAGGCTGAAGACCCCAGTGTGATCTCCAGAAACTCAAATTAATAGAGGTTGAGACTCATTATTATTATTGTTGTTGTTGTTGTTAGAGGAAGCTATATGAAGAGCCACACTGAAAAAAATCGAGATTTATCCCACCAAAGGTTTCAGTGCAGGTCAAGATATAGCTAGGGAAGAATGAAAGAATAGAAAATTGGATATTTACGCAAGAAAAAAACATGTTAGCTGGTCTTTTAAACGGAGAAGTTACAATCTCCGAAGGCAATCTAATCCAAAGTCTCAAATAGCAGTAAAAAGCATCTAGAAAACTGACTTGTAGACGATCGACTTACATCAAATAGCATTGAATTGAGGGTCATAGAACTTCTGGTAATTCTTGCAGGTTGATAAAAATCAGGT
>NW_020872393.1:27500-32500 GCF_003789085.1 Penaeus vannamei | reverse complement strand
ACATACTTACTCATCATTTCCCTCTGTCATGTTTTATATAGTACAGGTGGCTATTTTGGCGTTTTTTTGCCCTCCTGATGCACATTTTCATGGTAACTAAACTTCATGGAAACACCCCAAACACGAAGATCTTGGTTTGAGCTCGGAGGGCTGCGCAACCCATATAGCGCACCCAACTAGTTCCTCTCACAGCTTTCTTCATTTCGCCTTTATCGATTCGTCGGGGGATATCATGCCACTCTATTTTTCGAGGTTGAATGTTTTACTGTGTGATTGATGGTGTTAATATTGTTGAATTAGATGTAAAGTTTTTTTTTGGCAGCAAAGAGGCGGATGAACACACCGATGACTATGGTGCGGCCTCACCGCGCTACAACAGACGTTCCGCCGAGTTGCGCACAGTTTCACTTTGTTTCGTCCCGACTCCGCTCTACTCGCTGAGGTTCCAGTCTCTAATATTGTATTGCCATATCGAGAATAGTTCTAGAATTTATTAGAATCTAATTTCAGTCGAATGCCCAACGGAATACAAACCACAAGATCGAAAACTAGATGCAAATATATATTTATGTCGCCTGCTCGCCAACTGAAGTGAACGAAGATTTTGTTTTAAATTACTTCTTCAGGCACCTGTACGCCCGTCTTCCTTCACTCAATTCAATGATGGCAGAGCATTGATGGCGGAAGCCTGAATTCCGCCTCTAGTGCAAGCCTTCACTTGACTAGACTGTAACTATAGGCGTAGTTGGGCCTAATAACTGTATGATCTTTCGGTCATTATGTAGGTGTGGTCACAGACTGGGCGAGTGTAAAGCTGCAGTTGTCATTCATGTTGGGGGATATTGGGAGGCATGAATGAATTGGAGGGGGAGACACTCGGCTACCAGCACTAGCGCACATATCTAAATTCTTCGTACGGGGAGCGGTTCGCATCGCCAAGGACGCTTTTTGTGTTTGCTTATAACGCCAATAACATTATTGTAGCTACTAGTACACTTTGGGTGTGTGTAGCAAGCGGTATAAATATGACTTGTAAAATTGCGTTGGTTACCGCGGGGGCAGGAAGAGGGAGGAGGGAGGGAGGGGCCAGGGGAAAGGGGAGGGGGACGGAGCGGTGGTAGTCAGTTAGCAATTAGTGTATTACATAAGGAATTTCCGGTACATATGTAATGGCTGCCTAAAAACGTCGTTCCTTTAACACCAAAATTGTTCGCAAGGGGAAAACGTATACTTATTTTTCAACTGCAGATATTACACAGAGGGACGATGCGTACTGAAGTGCTTATAAGATACAACACTAATCTGGCGCCCTGCGTAGAATTCGATCTGCTCATTCATAATAGTGTGTTGAGATTTTTGTGTAAAGGCTCGGGTAGTTTTCTTCGTTCTATAAGGTAAAGCTCCCTTCACTGTTCTTACTAAAGTAAAATATTAGCGTAAAATTAATGAGATCATGATTCGACGCACAGCAAATATTAAATAAATGTTACTGTAGACAACAGCGGTAACATAAAGATGTTGTAAAAAGAGGCTAATGGCAATAATGTCGCACCGATATTTATTATAATAATATCGTTTGTATTTATTGCAAATAATCTTTATCTCAGCACTGGTTTATTCTATAGTGTTGATGGTTATGACCATGAATATAGAATAAAAATATTGGATACAATCAAAATACTCATAATCACATCGATAATTGAAATAAATAACGTAATGATGAAAATATAGAGCTTGATGGTAGCTTCGTGGATGAAACCAATATCATTTCAAAAAATATATCATGGTAACAATTCTATTGCTAACAAAGCCAATGAAAAAATGAAAACAGTACGCTAGTAGTCATGACGATACGGATATAACTGATTTACTAATAGTCATTATTATTGTCATGCGAATAACGATAAGATTAACATTGTTATTCTTGCTTTTGTTATTTAGGGGTACTTACTATTTTGGTGTTCTTATGATAATATTTATTATTATTATTATTATTATTATTATTATTATTATATTATTATTATTATTGTTATTACTATTATTGCTATTACTACTACTATTATTATCATTATAATTATGATGATGATGATAATCATTATTATTATTATTATTATTATTATTATTATTATTATTATTATTATTATTATAATTATTATTACTATTATTACCATTATTACTATTATCATTATTACTATTTTTTTATCATCATTATTATCATCAGTTGTAGTAGTAGTAGCGGTATCATTATTACTACGATTGTCATTGTTTTTATGATCACAGTTATTATTATTATTATTATCATTATTATTATTAATTATAATCATTACTAATATAATTATCTATTATTATTGTTATTATTATTATTATTATTATTATTATTATTATTATTATTATTATTATTATTATTATTATTATTATTATTATTATTATTATTGTTATTATTACTATTATTATTATCATCATCATTATTATTGGGATTATTATTATTATTTATTATTGTTATTATTATTATTATTATTATTATTATATATTATTATTATTATTGTTATCATTATTATCTTTATTAGTAGTAGTATTGTTATTATTATTACTATTATTATCATCATCATTACCATCATCATCATCATCATCATCATTATTATCATTATCATTACAGTGGTAATATTGATAATCACTCTTACTACTGTCATTAATCTTACTATTGTCATTATTATTATCATCATTACTATTGTTATTATAAATATCATCATAATCACTTTTGTTATCATTATTATTATTATTATTATTTCTATTATAATTATCATTAATTTTTTTATCATTGCTATCATCATTATTACTATTACGATTGATATTATTGCTATCAATATTATAATCATAGTAAGAGGAACAATGATAAGATAATAATAGTGATAATAATGGTAGTAATAGTAGTAGCAGTAGTAGTAGTAATAATGATAATATTGATAATAATAACAATAGTAATAATAATAATAATAATGATAATAATGAAATTGATGATAATAGTGTTAATATTGATTTTAAAAACATGATAATAATGAAGATAATAATGATAATAATTGAATGATAATGATAATGATAATAATAACAATAATGATAATGATGATGATGAGGATAATGATAATAATAACAATAATGATAATGATAGTATTAATGATAACGATAATAATGATAATAATGATAATAATAATAATAATAATAATAATAATAATAATAATAATAATAATAAATAATGAAAATGATGATGATGATGATGAGGAGGAGAAGGAGGAGGATAATGATGATAATCGTAACAATAACAATAATAGTGATAATAAAGATAATAATTATAGTGATGATGATAATGGTGATAATAATGATGATACTACTACTACTGCAACTAATATTATCATTGTTATCATTTTCATTATCACTATTATCAATATAATTATTATTACTATTACTATTATCACTATCATTATTATGATTATTGTCATTTTCATCTTTATTATCATTACATTAATTTTTAGTTATTATCATTATTGTTCCTATTATCATTAATATTATCATCACCATCATCATCATTCTTCTTATTACTATTATTATCATTACTGTTATCATTATCATCATCATTTTCATTAATGTTATTATTATCATGATCGTCATTATTATTGCTTTTATTATCATCCTTATTATTATTATCATTATTATCATTATTATCATTATTATTATTATTATTATTATTATTATTATTATTATTATTATTATTATTATTATTATTATTATTATTACTCTTATTATTATTATTATTATTATTATTATTATTATTATTATTATTATTATTATCATTATCATTCTTACTATTATTATTTTATTATTATTATTATTATTATTATTATTATTATTATTATTATCATTATTATCACTACTGCTACCACTACTACTACTACTATTATTATCATTATTATTTCTTTTATCATTATCATTGTTATCATAACTATTATTACTATTATCATTATTACTATTATTATTATTATCATCATCATCACCATTATCATTATATTATCATCATTGTTATTGTTATTACTACTACTGTAGTTATCATTATTATTACTATTATTTCAATAATTGTTATCATTATCATTTGTATTATTATTGACATTATTATTACTGATATTATTATCATTCTTCTTCTTCTTCTTATTATTATTATTATTATTGTTATTATTACTATTATCATTATTCATAATAATGATAATAATATTATTATTATTATTGTTATCATTATTATCATTATTATTATTATTATCATTATCATTATTATTATTATTATTATTATTATTATTATTATTATTATTATTATTATCATTATTATTATTATTATTATTATTATTATTATTATTATTATTATTATTATTATTATTATTATTATTATTATTATTATTATTATTACTATTATTATCATTATTATTATTATCATTATTATTATCATTATTATTATTATAATCATTATAATAATTATCATTACTTTGGTTATCATTATTATTATTGTTATCATTATTATTACTATTATCATTATTTCATTATCATCATAATCACTATTACTATCATCATTTTTTATCATTATTATTGTTATTATTACTATCATTATTATTATTACTATTACTTTTATCATTATTACTGTTAATAACATAAATACTATTATTATCATCAGCATTATTGTTCTTATTATTAATATCATTATTATTATTATCATGATTATTGTTATTATTATTATTATTATCATTATTATCATCATATTGTTATTATTATTATTATTATTATTATTATTATTTATTATTATCATTATTATTGTTATTATTGTTATTATTATTAATATTATTATTATTATTATTATTATCATTATTATTATCATTATTATTATCATTATTATTATTATTGCTATTATTATTATTATTATTATTATTATTATTATTACTATTGTTATTATTACTATTATTGTT
>NW_020872393.1:15000-17500 GCF_003789085.1 Penaeus vannamei | reverse complement strand
GAGGACAACCAGCAAGGACATCCATAAGCACATACATTATGGACACCAAAAGACACAAGCACATCCACAGACACCAAAGAAACCATAAAACATCATTCGCAGGAACCAAAAGGGGACCAATAAAAACAAACACAGAACACTAAAGACGACCGCAGCGGACATTCGAACACGCTGTCAAGCTTACTTTCCCTCCTCCATCACTAACGATCTTGCTCCTCGGAAGTTAGGAACGGGAAATCTGTGGTGTGTGATCCCTGGCCTGTGGGGTCTCATTCCCCCCTATTCTGGCAAATCATAAAGCTTTTCTCTTCTCCACTTCTTCCCCCCCACCCCCCCCCCTTCCCATCCGGCCGCCCTCTCCCTAATCCATCTTCGTCTCTCTCTACCCCCCCCCCCTCCCTCCTCCTCCTCCCCCCCTGGAGGTTTAATTGTTTTCTGGTATGTTTATTCCCCAGGATCTCTTACTTCCCTATTCCTCTCTCCGCTTTCTTAGCTTGTCCTGTTCTCTTCTCTTCCTTCTCGTCTCTCTCCCCTTCCTTAATTCTTTTTTCTTTTTATCCTTCCCTTCCTCATTCCTCTTTCTCTCTTCTTCTCCTGTTCTTCTCTTTCCCTCTTCCGTTAGCTCTGTCCCTTTCTCCGTTCCTCCTTCCTCTTCTTCTCTCTCTCTCCTCTCTCATTCCAGCCTATTTCCTTCTCTGTAAACTGGTTCTATCCCTTCTCCTTTCCTCCTCCTCCCTACTAATGTCTTGCCCTTCTCATCGCCAACTCCTCCCTCCCACCGCCGTCTCTGTCCCCTAGAGACAAGTTCGTCGGCACTCCCCCGAGTGTGCTATAGGAGTATTGTCGAGCGAATGGTAATGTGGGGAAAGAGATGGTAAGATATGATCGAGCGTTTCCTCCCATCCCTCCTTGCTTCGTGCTTCCTCTCCTTGACTGGCTAAAATCCCCGCTCCTCCATTTAAGACCCGTTTCACTCCCCCGACTTCTTCTCCTTCCCCCATCTCGCAGCGTACTCCCCTCACGCAGTGCCCCTTCTTCACCCCCTCCCTGGCTCCACATTATTCTTAATCATCTCCTTCTTCCTACTCCCTCTTACCTCCCATAAGACCCGGAGCCGCGCACGACGGGAATCGAAGACAGATGAGACCTGCCGCCGGATCCCCCTCCTCCCGCCTTTCCCCCGTCCCCCTTTCCTAAACCCCCTTTTCCCTGTCCTCCCTGTCACCGCCCCCCGACCGCCACACCCCCAGCGAATCCTGACCCCGGTCATGCAAAGCCCCCGAAGAGACGAGAGAAGTGAGCGAGATAGAGACAGGAGGAAACCAGCTAGTGACCGACCGAGACAGACAGACGACCTTGACCCCCCCCGTCGACTTCCCCGCGATCTACGCGCAGATCCTGTGATCGCAGAGACTACTCCCCCAGTTCACCTCAGGACCACTCTCCTACCTTGCCCTTTGCCACAGAGATCCTTGTCGCACCGACCTCTCCTCGCTCCCCTTGAGCCCCCTTCCCGATCTCCTCACCTTCCGCTATCTCTCTCCTCACCTTCCTCTCCACCCTCCCGCACTCTTGACCTCCTTTCCCCAGACTGTACCTTCTTCATCCCTTCCTTCTCCTCCCTTCGCCATACCCCTTCGTACGAGCACGCCTTCCTACTCACACTTCCTACCTTCTCTCCTCGACGTTCCCTTACCCTTCCCTGTCCTCTCATCCTCCCTTCGCCCTAACTCTCTACCTCCGACTTACCCTGCCCCCTCTCACCCTGATCCTCCTCCCCTTCCCCCGATTCTTTCCCTGCATCCTCCCTTGCCCTACCTTCCCTACCATCTCGTGCCATCCTGCCCCCCTCCCTCCCGAGAGTTTTCCTCTCCTCCCTCCCTGCCCCCATCCTCCCCTCTTCTCCCTCCCTCGCTTGAATACCCTAAAGAGAGAGATCATCCTGACGAGCATACTTTCCACACGTTTCGCGTATCGTGCGACCTTCAGTTACTCCCACCTATCCAACCTCTCTCCTCCCATTCCCTGCCCCTCCTTCCCCGTCTGATTCCTAACGTTCCACCACCCCTTATCCTCTGACCTCCTCCCTTTTCCCCTTCGAAGAGACCATACGTGACTCTCTCCTTCATCTCCCCGCATCCGACCTGAGATCTCAGCGCATTCTACCTCCTTCCTGCCTGGCGTACCATTTCCTTCATCCCTCGGGCTATCCCCTCCGCCCCCTCTCCCCCCCCCGCCCATCGGCGCCGTCTGGTCTCTTCGGCGACACCAGCTGGATCTTCACTCTACCAAGATGGACCACCGCCAGCTGGTTTCGGAGGTGGTTAGCCAGGGTTTCGCGTTTTCAAATTTTTATTCTTGTTTCCTTTCTCTTTTTCTCTCTCTCTATTTCTCTTTTTCTCTTATTCTCTTTTTCTTTACTCTCTCTCTCTCTCTCTCTCTCTCTCTCTCTCTCTCTCTCTCTCTCTCTCTTTCTCCTCTCCTCTCTCTCTCTCTCTCT
>NW_020872393.1:0-10000 GCF_003789085.1 Penaeus vannamei | reverse complement strand
AGAGAAACGAGCATATGAAAATATATCCGCCGGAGTTTTCAACTCTGCAACAACTTTGTCGGACGCCTCCACCATTACCTGCATCGAATCAATTACGATTTTAAAGTTGGGTCTCGGATTTGTGGAGTCGAACAGACGCGGGCTATGTCGGCCGGAGGAGTAAGGGTGGATTGGGTCTATGTGGGGAATGGGAGTTATGTGTGGGTGAATAGGGGGGCGTATGTGGGGGAAGGGGCGGCCTATGTGGGGGGAATGCGGAGGTTAGTTGACAACTATTCTGGTAGTAACGCGGTCCTTGCAGTTATGGTTGGGTGGTGAAAGAGGGGGTTTATTGTGGGTGAAAGGAGTCTATGTGGAGAAAAAAGAGCTATGTGCGAAAAAGAGGGTTTTAGTGGGGGTGAAGGGGTCTATGTAGGGAGGGAGAAAAGGGAAATTTATTGTGGGGCGAAAGGAGGAGAGTTGGCCTGGGGGTGAAAGGGGAGGGGGGATTTAGTGTGGGGTGAAATAGAAGGGTGCGTTGCGCGGGAGAATCGCTGAGGATAGATTCCTCAGAATGCCAGCGAGGACAAGAACCGCCCGACGCCGCCATCTCCATGTGAGGGGTGGTTGTGAAAGGGTGTACACTGGATGCTCATAATGATGGTATGAGTATAGGGAGTGAAAATAAGAAGCAGTGGGGGAAGTTGTCGGGCATGAAGGGGTAGGAATTATGGTGTGTACGTGTCTATTCTGTACGGTATGTCATACTTTCATTATTCAGTCGTACTTCCATCAATGTTATTACGCATATTCTTCTGATACACCATAATCTGTTCACTATAACCTATCGAGTCACTTTTCAGCTGGCTTATTGATTGTCCACCCGTATTTTTTCACTTAATTCTATTATTAATAACACTATCATCGTATCGATTAAAATTAGTCTCCGCGTATTAGTGTCAGCATCCCTCATTAGCATAAAACTGCCATACTTATGGTACGCCCACTAGCCCCAATTGTGATTAATAAATCTTAGCGACGATGTTAACTGATGGTGGTAATAATAATGATAATGATAATAATAATAATAATAATAATAATAATAATAATAATAATAATAATAATAATTATAATAATAATAATAATATAATAATAATAATAATAATAATAATAACAATAATAATAATAATGATAATGATAATGATAATGATAATGATAATGATAATTGATAATGATAATGAGTAATGATAATTAATGATATGATAAATGAATAATAATGTTGTAATAAATTGGATTGAATGATGATAATGATGATAAGTGAATAATAATAATAATAATAATAATAATAATAATAATAATAATAAAATAATAATGATTTTTAATAAAGAAAAAGGCGAAGGACTCCTTCTTTGGCAGTTAGAATTAATACATGACCTATATATCGACCTATTTTCTTGTATCTTTTGATAATAATAACAATTGACTAATAATTGAGTCAGAATTGTAATAATGTTATGTTTAAGTCATAGCTTAATATTACGTCTTTTCTTATAATAATAATGTTACTTTATATAATAATCTTATATATGTACATATTTTTGATATCGTAATGATTAATTAATTAATATGTATTATTCCGATTCTTTTTATGAACTATTTGTGTGCTCTTTTGTAGTGAACCAACAATTCAAGTATCACTCCAATGCTAGGACTTGCTACAATGGTGACGCAGGTAACCAACACACGCATAACAAAAAATATGACAAAGCTTTCGTGGTAGCTGACCATTGCACAGAAAAAAAATTGTCACAGGGTTGTTCCATTGGAACGTACAAAACCACCAGATACACGTGCAGGCGAGAAATGTCTCCCGGTTTCTTGTGGCTGAACATCCGATGGAATGTCGCATTGTCTCCGGTGTCTATATTTCAAGATGTCCCAACGAATTATTTCTGAATCTTGAAGAATTCCTGTCATAACACCTTGCATGGATTCGTAGGTTGGGAGTTATATCCGAGAAAAANTTCAATATTTTGGGCATGATAGCGAGAGTTTATTAGAAGTGGAAAAATACTTAAACTGTCAGGAGTGAATGTTAATGGAGGAGTACTTGTTTTGTTGTAGCTCTTGTAAAAAACAGCAGCAATAGTAGTAGTAGTAGAAGAGTATTAGCAGTAGTAGTAGTGCAGTAATAGCAATTACAGTTGTAGTATTAATGGTAAGAGTAGTAATAGTGAAGTAATAACAATTATAGTTTAATAATGATAAGAGTGGTAGTAGTAGTTACAGTAGTAGTTGTTGTAGTAATAGTAGTAGTAACAGTAGAGTAGTAGCACAGTAGTGGCGGTGATCGTGAGAGTAGTTGCAATAGAAACGGATAAAAAAGAAATTATTCATTTTTGTTCTTTCCCCTTCCTCATTTCCTCTTTTGTTCACTCTCTTTTTCACCTCTCATTCCACGCTCCACTATCTCCCACACATGCTAAATGCTACACTAGTAATGACAGCCACAGCATGAACAGCCACAATAAGAATGAAAACAATACTAGCAATAATGACAATAATAGCGATGATTAACATTATCATTCTAACAATAATGAAAGTGATAATGATGAAAAATCACCTCTAACGACCCACTCAATCTCTCAAGAAAAGAATTATAGATTTTCCGCAGTTTCAAAATTCCAAGATTGTTTATATGACTCCGACCTGAAGTTTCAAGAGACTGTAACCTTATACATCATCATCTTTGTTTTCTTGAATTATATTGGCGTAAGTAAACATGGTACTTATGAATGATTGTTGGTATTGAGACTTTTATTGTAATATGATGCAGATTTATGCTAATTTTGTTCCTAATCTTGTTGTTTTGAAAGGCAGTTTATTATTGTTTTTTTCTTATTTTACAAGTTTGCTTATTTTTCGATTCTCATATAACCTTATTTTTTGTTGACTTATTTACTTATTATATTTATATGTTTCTATTTATTTTAGTCATGAAAATTATCATAATTATTTATATCAGAAACAGTATCAAAATCGTCAGTTTCAGTATCACCGTTAACATCAGTGTTATCATTATCATTAACATCATCATTATCATTATGGTCATTATTGTCATCATAATCATCATCATCATTGTCATTATCATTATTGTCATTATAATCATTATCGTTGTCATTATCATTCATCGTTATGGAAACATACATACATACACATATGCACGCACAAGCAAATGCAAACAAACAGATTAAGCAGAACCATGTACAAACTCATTCACACTCAAACAAACACAAGGACACATAACAGCGGAATTAATCGTTGAGAACAAATAAAAACGGCTAGGAGAAAATTAAAGAAAAATAAGAAAGAAAGAAAAAACATGAAAACACGGAAAAGGAAACGATTATTTACAAAAGCGTCTTAACCTCTGAAAACGTTTACTCATTCATTCATCTGTTTCTCGAAGTGTTGGTAATTAGATGTGTTCTTCTTGGCATGTACAGTGTCTGTGTGAGTAAAGACCATGGACATCAAAGATGGAAATAAAAACAAACACACAACACACACACACACACATACACACATACACAATACACACACACAAACACACACACACCACACACACACACACACACACACACACACACAGACACACACACAGAGAGAGAGAGAAGAGAGAAAGAAAGAAAGAAAGAAAGAAAGAAAGAAAGAAGAAAGAAAGAAAAAAGAAAGAAAGAAAGAAAGAAAGAAAGAAAGAAAGAAAGAGAGAGAGAGAGAGAGAATAAGTGATATAAGAAAGAACGAAGGGGGGGACTAAAATAAAAACACGCAAACAAAAACAATACAAGATTCCAACACGAGACAAGGCTAAAACAAGTGAAACATCCTCCCCCAAAAAAAAAAAAAAAAAAAAAAAACACATACACAGAAATATCATAAACAAAACACACAAAAAGCCAACCTAAACCAAACATTCTGCAACCCTCCATCATTGCACACAGCCGCCCCCCCCCCGACCTACTTACCATACCCGACGGCCCGCGAGAGGATTCACTCGTGTGGATGGACGCTAGGCCTACAGCACCATCATGTCCCACTTCATCTGATACTCGCGAAATGTAGGTTAACGAGCGTGAGTTTGTGCAAGGGTGAAAGACCACCCTGTCTCACACCCTGCGTACCCTACCTATGTGCCAGCCCCCTACGCGTGTTTGGGAAAGGGTGGGTTGGTAGGTGGGTGAGAGGGGGGAGGGTTGTGTGGGAGGTGAGTGATGTGTGTGTGTGTGTGGTGTGTGTGTGTGTGTGTGTGTGGTGTGTGTGTGTGTGTGTGTGTGTGTGCGTGCGTGTGCGTGTGTGCGTGTGCGTGTGTGTGTGCGTGTGCGTGTGTGTGGCGTGTGTGTGCGTGTGTGCGTGTGTGTGTGTGTGTGTGTGTGTGTGTGTGTGTGTGTGTGTGGTGTGTGTGTGTGTGTGTGTGTGTGTGTGTGTGTGTGTGTTGGTGTGTGTGGTGTGTGCGTGTGTGTGTGTGTGTGCGCGCGTGCGTGCGTGCGTGTGCATGGCGTGTGTGTGTGTGTGTGTGTTGTGTGTGTGTGTGTGTGTGTGTGTGTGTGTGTGTGTGGTGTGTGGTGTGTGTGTGTGTGTGTGTGTGTGTGTGTACATTTCTGGTACAATCCATGCATTTCTCATTCACAAACCTACCAATACTATTCCATTCTCATCATTATCGATATCATCACCATCATCACAGTCATAACAATCAACCTGAACATGGCCTTCCCTTTCTAAATACATAATTTCGCCCATCTTTACCCAAACTATGCAAATAAGAAAAAAAAAATAGAGAGAAAAAAAGCAAACCAAAACAACCATGGTATCTCAAGAAAAAAAAAGATGATCATGACCAAGATTTCTTCCCACAATTCGAAACATCTCGAACCTTCGAAGGATGAAAAAAAAAGAATAAAGACAAGAGAGGGACACTTTTATCCCACACCTCTAAGGGTCATTCGGACCATGATTCACACGGGATTTCCGACCATCCTTCCCCCTCTCCCCCTAAAAAAAAAAATCTCCCTCAGCCACAGTCTTCACCCTATAATGAGCATCGTGTGTGGAAAAGCAACCCCATGTAAAATGCAAGTTGATGCTCGCGCTTGCACACTCCTGCACACTGCACTCTTGTGTTGACCCTAAACGCGGAGTTCCTTTGCCGGCATCTGGCCTTTGTTTCCTCATTAGCGGGCTTTTCTTTTCTTGCTTTTCTTTAGCGCTCTTTTGCCTTCCCCTCTTTCTCTTTTTCTTGTGTGATTTTTACTTGTTTTTTTGTCGTTTTCATGTTCAGGAAAACGATAAAGTCATCTCTTAGCTGCCGAAAAAGAGTGGGAAAGGGAGAGAAGGAGGCAGGGAGAGAAAGGGAGAACAAGGAGGAATGGAAGAAAGTTAAAATAAAATGAAAGAGAGAAAAGAAGAGAAAGGAGAGAAGGAAAGAGGAAGAGAGGAGGGAACAAGAGGTAGAATAGGAGAAGGAAACATGGGGAAAACGGGTAAGGTGAAGGGAGAGAGAGACAGAGATAGATAGGAATATATAAACAAGATAGATAGACAGACAGACAGATAGATAGATAGATAGAGATAGAGAGAGAGAGAGAGAGAGAGAGAGAGAGAGAGAAGGACACTTGATAGGCTGTCCACACAAGCAAAGATGTTTCTTAACAGCGTACCCTGATCCGAGCAAGTGCTTGCGTTCTCCCACGGTTATTACGTAAAGGTCTTACGTAGACGAGAGCGGGCGATGAAAAGCAGGAATCTCCCCCCTCTCTTTTCATTCCTCTCTCTCTCTCTCTTTTCTCTTCTCTTTCTCTCTTCTCTCTTCCCTCTCTCTCACTTTTCCTCTCTCTCTCTCTCTCTCTCCTCTTCCTCTCTCTCTCTCTCTCCTCTTCCTCTCTCTCTCTCTCCTCTTCATCTTCTCTCTTCCTCTCTCCCTCTTTCTCTCCTCCTCCCTCTTCTTCTCTCCTCTTTCCCTCTTCTCCTCTCCTCTCCTCTCTTCCTCCCAGTCTTCCCTCTGCTTCTCTCCTTCTCCCATTCTCTCTCCTTCTCGCCTCTCCTTTCCTCTCTGCCTCTCCTTACATCCCCTCTGCTATCTTTCTCCTCTTCTTTTCCATCCCTCTTCTTCCTCCTCCCTACTCCCTTCTTCCTTTTTACCCACTCTCCCTTCCCTTCCCCTTCCCCTTTTCTCCTTCCCCTCTTCTTTCCTCCCCTTCCTTCCTTCCTCTCACTCCCCTTCCTCTCCTCCCCCTCAACTTCCTCCCTCCCCTTACCCTCTTCCTTCTCTCCCTCCCTCCCCTCTTTCCCTCCCCCTCCCTTCCCTCTCTCCTCCCTATTCAACGCGTCCTTATGCTGTACCTGCCACTTTGATTGATCTGCATGAGCCGGAGCCCCAGAGGTTGGCCAATGCAATGCTGATGTTACGGCATTCTTTATGGATTCAGCTCCGTCGGCGTCTACAGAAAGCGTGTTATTTCCTTAATTAATGGGATGCGGAGAACCTGTCTGTGTTTATGAGTCATGTACATCGCTTTCTGGGGACGTTTGGTGCACATACAGACATCGCATACACATGAGGCGTCGCTGGCTTTCTGGAGAGACGGACGTAAATCTTACATGTCATTATGAATATGTACAGGTAAGTGTCTACTATACGTAACATACTAGAACTTCACCTGCGAATTTACGCTTACAGAGGGAAAGACAAAAACACACCACACACAAAACAACACACACACAAATACCACACACACACACACGCACACAAAGCAAGACGTGTGCTCATCAGATAAAGCAGGTCGCTGAGGGACCGTTGACAGCCAAGAGTCGGTCTTTATTTGTCAAAAGTTATTATTTTGGCGAAGTCTCGTCCAAAACGGCGTCTGGAAGCATGGAAAGAGAATGGGCAAGAGAGAGAAAAAGGGAAGATACACAAAATAATGGCCAGGGAGGGAGGGGAATGAAAAGATTGAGAATGGACAGGGGAGGAACAATGGAGATGAATAAGAGAGATTAAACAAGAGAAGAGATAAGATGGAGGATGTATAAAAAGAATGGATGGGAGGAATGAATGAGATGGAGAATGGACATAATAAACAGAGGAGGTTGAATAAAAGATATTGGGGAAGGAGAGAGACGGAGGATCACAAAAAGAATGGCCAGGGAGATAGGGAGAAGGAAATAAATGGAGATGGACAGGGAGAAATTGAGTAAGAATGAATAGGAGAGGCTGCGCAAGGGGGGAGAAGAGGAGAGAATGAATAAAAGAGATTAGGTAGAGAAGGAATAAGAAAATGAATAAGAGAGGGCGGCCAAGGAAAAGCAAAGAAAGAATGATACAAAATGGACAGGGAGAGAGATAGCGAGAAAATTGATAGGAAAGAGAGAGAATGAATAAGAAAGATAAAGGCACGAACAGACCTGTGAAGAATGAAATATGAGAAGATAGAGAGAGAGAGCTGAAGACGGATACTTAAAGAAGTATACTGCAGATAAAGAATGCAGAGGCACCGGAACAACAATGCAAAAATCTCAGAATATCAATGAGACAAAAGAAAAAATAATTTCTTAACAGACATAAATCACACACGCAACAGCAGCAACAAGAACAACACCAGTAAAAAATAATAATAAATAAGAAATAAATGAAAAAAAATAAGAAATGAAATATCACAAAACAATGCAATATTTTCCATTCTTCCCGACCGGGATCCCCATCTTTCGACCTTCATGACGCGCTTGGACATAACAGGTCACGCCCTCCTCCTGCCCCTCCCTCCCACCCCGTAACGCGCCGTAACACATACGTCGCACGGCCCTCCACCTGGCGTCGCTCGGGCTCCTGTCAGTCATCGGCGGACAATGGGATTTCGCGAAGGAAGGAGGGGAGAGAGGGGGGAGGAGAGGAGAAGAGAGGGGGAATGGCGGGAAAAGGGGAGGAGGAGGGGGAGAGGAGAGGGAGGGGGAGGAGAAGAGGGGAAGGGGAGAGGAGAGGGGTAAGCATAGGGAGAGGGTGTGGAGGGCTAGACGGGAAAGGGGGGGGGGAAAGGAAGGGGAGATGGGGATGAGGGAGGAAGATGGACTGGAGGGAGGAGAGGGGTGGGCTTGAGAGGGAGGAATGTAAGGAGCGGGAGGGGCAGGGAGGAACGGGGAGGGGTTAGACTTGGTGGGAAGGATGAGGGCTGAGAGACCTAGACTTGGGGAACGGAGAGAGGGAAGAGGGGGGGGGTGGAGGGACACGACGGAGCGGGGTCAACCTGGGGGCTGGCTAAAGGATGCAGGACCGTCTAGCCGTCTCTCTGCGGAGTTCCGGTCTCGGAGCGACTTGGTTGTGATCAATTCAGTCAAAATATTTTCTCTTAATCCTTACTCCCACGATGTTTTATTTTCGATCACCTCATTCCAAACCCTTTCATCCTCCGCTGCAGTCATAGCAGGACATCTCCTCTCGCCAACACCGGACCGTCGCGAACGCCCATCAGCAGCGCCGGCCCTCGAGAGCGTTCTCAGGGCGGCTGGCGGGGCTGCGTCTGGCGGCGGCCGCTCGCCACGCAGACTTGACCAAGGCCATGGGAGGCTCTTGCGCTCTCACACATGTACTCACAGTTGCACACCCCACGCACACACACATACGCGTACACACAAAATTTCATACACATCTATGCGGATACACATGCATGCCCTAAATATATAGAATTCCATAACATACATATATACATACATACATACACATACGCACGCATTATACTTACTTACATATGAATAATGTTATGATTATTTTTTGTTATACACCAAGCACAGATTAAGCTTTCTTTTTTAATCCTTCCGTAAACGACTTTTCCCTTTATAATCTGATGTTTGTCTGTTTCTTTTTTTCTCCAAAGCAATAATTACCACTAATTACAACTAACACCACTTCTACTATTACCGCTACTCTGCATCTGTCATCACTATCATCTTACTATATTTAACGAACAGACCGAGTTAGAGACTGAGTGAGACAAGAACGAACAAAAAAATCCCGTTCTTCACTAGAAAAATAACCCACTCAAGTAGGTCATGAGAAACAGGAGAGAGAAAAAAAAAGAAAAAAGAAGAAAAAAAAAACTCGATACGGGTCATCTGGCGTCGGGCCGGAAGAATCTATCTGGCGGGGCGATATGGAGAGGGAGAGGGGGGAAGGAGGGAAGGGAAGGGAAAGGGAAAGAGGGGGAGGAAGGGGGATGGGAGGGAGAAGGGGAAATGGGGGGAGGGGGGATGGGAAGGGAGAAGGAGAAAAGAGGGGGAGGAAGGAGGATGGGAAGGAGAAGGGGAGACGGAGGGGCAGGAAGAGTAGGAAGTAGAGGACAAGGGAGAGTGGAAGGGAATAAGCATAGGATAGGGAAAAGATGAGGGAGAAGGCGAGGGAGAGTCCTCGTCACATGCCAATTGCTTTCTCTTTCTCTTCTCCTTTCCTCTTCTTCCTCCTCCTCCCCCTACTTTCGCCCTCTCCCTTCCCTTTCACATCTCCCCTTTCTAACATCCACTGCGGCTTCCTTCTTGCTCTCATCCTTTTTCTCCTCGTCTCCTCCCTATACTCATCCTACACCCACGGTCTTTTCCCTAATCTTCTCGTCGTCGCCGTCGTCGTCGTCGACGTACTCGTCCTTCAACTTCTCCACTTCCACCTCCCACTATCACCATACTTCTACTCACCCCCACTACCACACACTCCACCATTACCATCACCTCCATTACCACTAACCTTCTCTTCCTCCTCCTTCTCCCCTCCACTCCCCTCCCTCTTCTCCTTCTCCTCTCTCCTCTCCTCTCCTCTCTCCTCCCTCCCCTCTCTCCTTTCCTCTTCCTCCTCCCTCCCCTCTTTCCTCTCCTCTTATTCCTCCTCCCCCTCTCTCCTCTTCTCCTTATTCCTCTCCCCCTCCTCCTCTTCCTCTCTCCCTCCTCTCCCTCCTCTCCTCCTCTCCCCTCCTCTCCTCTT
>NW_020872392.1:332658-335158 GCF_003789085.1 Penaeus vannamei | reverse complement strand
GACTGATAGATAAACAAATCGAAAATCGGATAAACAAATCTATATATCTGAAAGAAATATAGACAAACAGATAGACAGGAAGAACGATAAAAGATAAACAAAAAGAAAATCATAGAGAGATAGATAAATAATTCGATATGCAGAAAACCATGAATAGATATATAGGTAGACAGGCAATCAGAATGATAGAAAGACAAGTAGACAGATTGAAATAGTCACACATCCACTTGCACAGACACCAGAACGAGAGACATCGAATCTTCTCTCTCTCTCTCTCTTTAGCTCTCTTTAACTCTCTTTAGCTCTCTCTCTCTCTTTAGCTCTCTCTCTCTTTTTAGCTCTCTTTAGCTCTCTCTCTCTCTTTAGCTCTCTTTAGCTCTCTTTATCTGTCTCTCTCTCTTTAGCTCCCTTTAGCTCTCTCTCTCTCTCTCTCTCTCTCTCCCTTTAGCTCTCTTCTGCTCTCTCTCTCTCTCTCTCTCTCTCTCTCTCTCTCTCTCTCTCTCTCTCTCTCTCTCTCTCTCTCTTCTCTCTCTCCTCTCTCTCTCTCTCTCTCTCTCTCTTTCTCTCACTCTCTCTCTCTCCCCACTCAACACAGCTGACTAAGGATATTGAATACGGCGCTTCATGTTGTCTAGAACGTATCCAAACTCTCGCGTTCGACGTGTATGCCTCGCTCTCGTCCTCGTGTTGAGTCAGCGGAACAGAGCGATAAGAAGAGTGCATACGGCTGGTGGGTATGAGTTCGTTCGTTGGTGTGTTTTGTGTCTTGGGGGAGGGGGAGGGAGGGGAGAGGAGGGGAGGGAAGGGGGAGAGGGAGGGAGGGAAAGGAGGGAGGGGAGAGGAGGGAGGGAGGGGAGAGGGTGGAAGGAAGGAGGGTGGGAGGGAAGGGTGGGAGAGGGTGGAAGGAAGGAGAGGGTGGGAGGGGAGGGGAGGGGGGAGAGAAGAAGGGAGGGAGGAGTGAGAGAGGAGGGAGAGAGGGAGGGATGGATGGATGGAGGGAGGAGGAGGAAGGGAGAGAACGAGAGAGAGAGGGGGGAGATTGATCGATAGATAAATAGAGAGAGAGAGAGATAGATGGACAGATAAACATATATAGGTAGATAGATAGACAGAGAGAAAGATGGACAGACGGATACAAACACACACACGCACACACATACGCCACACACACACACACAGACACACACACACACACACACACACAACACACACACACACACACACACACACACCACACACACACACACACACACACACACACACACACACACACACACACACGCACGCACATTATAGACACACACACGCACACATATAACCCACACAACAATTGCACATACACGCACACACATACACACAAGCCCATATACACAGACCTCACACACATCTACACGCACACAACCGACTCGAAAACACACACGTAACTCGATGAACTACGGTCACTCGCACGCCCGTAAACAAGCCCATTTATCTTCCAAAAATAATCTACTTTATTCATCTAAGAAAAGAAAAATGACGAAATTTCACCCTCGAATTAACACATCTTTCCCCCACTTAAAAAAAAAATACGTTTCCCTCCATTAATCATTTAAATTTATCGTTTTTTTTCTCTCACTTTCAAATTTTCCCGCATCTAAAAATCTAATTTAGAAATGACCGATCTTTCGATAAGGTATTTTGTTGAAATGTTTACGATGGTGATAAAATTACAATTTCATTTAATTTTAAACAAGTGCGTAGTGCTGGTCATTTTAAATGCTAATCTTTTAATTGAAGTTCAGTAATATATCAAAGTGGAAACTATGTTGTCCTCCATTAAGCGAATGAATATGCGTCGCCATTTTTGATCGGCTACTTTACCAATAGAATTCGTACATAATTATCTACAGCCTCCTAATACCCCCCCCCCCCCCACACACACACACTTCCCTAAACCAGGCCCTGAAATTTTCATCAGCTGTGAAAGGAAAATATGCAATTGCGTTCAAGTATATTCTGTTTACAACTGAATTACAAAGGCATGTCTGCCTTAAGTGTTTAAATAAGGGGTACAATTTTTGTTTTGTTTTTTAGTTAGTTATTTGTCACTGTTTTCCCTTCACATTTACTGATATTTACCAATTTACCAACTGTTAAATGTTAAAGACGGGATAATGTTTTGTGTGTGTGCGTGTCATTCACGTGAATGACTTAATCTTACTTAAACTTTCACCTCTCTTTCCCTCTCCTCATTTCCTTCCTCCCTACCACTTCCACTTCCTTCCCTCCCTCCCTCCCTCTTTCCACTCCCCTCCCTCCACTTTCCTCCTTCCCTTCCCTCCCTCCCTCCATCTCTCCCCCACCCCCTTCCCTCTCCTCCCCTCTCCACTTTCCTCCCTCCCTCCCCCTCCCCCCTCCCCACCCCTCCCTCCCAGAAACCATTTCCAAAGCTATTAATATGTCCCCATAGCCTTGTCTCCCCCGTTGCGAGTGCCATCTACTCTGGCATATGCCCTCGTGC
>NW_020872392.1:315158-325158 GCF_003789085.1 Penaeus vannamei | reverse complement strand
GAGACAGACAGACAGACAGACAGACAGACAGAAAGAGACATACAGAAAGAGACAGACGGACAGACAGACAAGACAGAAAGACAAAATAATACACCACAAATCCGCAAATTCATAATCCCACAAATCCTACCATTAAATCCCATTAAGAGAGGACTTAACACTGAAAGCAACCCTGGCAACCGGTAATGCAAAGCCACCTGGCAGGAAATTGTCATGTGCTGTTGTGTAATGCGCTTGTCATGACCCTCACGACTTGTCACGGTCTAGGGTAATGAGAAGGTAATGAGGCTTGAGTTAAAGGTGATGAGGCATGAGGGGAAGGGGCTATGCAGGTGCTGGGAAATGAGTGAAATGAGATTTTTTTTATTTATTTGTTTATGGTGTTGTTGAGTGATGTTTTGTCATTTATTATATATTTTTTTTATGTCGTATTTTTATTAAAGTTATTTTTTTGTCTTTATTTTAACTCATGATCAAATATGCTCTTTATTTTCAAAAAGATTAGTACTAGTTTCTTGGTAATATTAGTTACCATTACTATAACTATACCTATCAGTAAATCTATTACCCTTGGTATATTCATTACTATCATTATTAATATTGTCTTTACCATAACTATTAATATATCTTATTTATTGTGAATGACAAGCACTAACTATATAACAACAAATAACATCACCATGCTAGTTATTACAACCATAATCCTTAACACGATTTACTCTTTATCCAAACAATATTTTTTTTAATAAAGAGCAAAATTCTGAACAATCTGATTTCCAAGCGTTTATATTTAGCCCAAAAATCTTGATGAAGGAAGGGAGAGAGGCAGAGCGCGTAACTCTGGGAATAATGCGAAGGTGGAGAGAAAAATGCGTAAATCTAGAGTGATCAGCTGCACACGTTGGGGGAGCGTGTGTTGTGTGTGTGTGTGTGTGTGTGTGTGGTGGTGTGTGTGTGTGTGTGTTGTGTGTGTTGTGTGTGTGTGCGTGTCGTGTGTGCGTGTGTGTGTGTGTGTGTGGTGTGTGGNCCTCTCTTTCTTTCTTTTGTTCTTTACTCCTCTCTTATTTGCTCAAGTCGTGCGTTTAGAATGCAAAGTAAGCTTTCAGAACAAGATCTGACTTCTTGCTTTCGACCAGTAAAAGAGACGCCTTTGATTACAAGGAAACCAAATTCTTTAGCACAGAACATCATTATATAAATCCTTCAGTATGTGAACGTAGACGACATTGTCGATCCTTCTTAAGGTAATGGCTAAGTGTTTAGGCATCTTTTCATCATCCATTATTTTGTAAACACTCCCAGGTGCTTAAAATACTCCACTTCTGATGGGTTTGTCTCCCTTATTACATAATTAACTTTACACAAAACTAAAAAAAATCCTTAATGTTGTTTGTCAGTATTCGATTAGTGAAATTTCAATTATTGATTCACCTTTACTTATTGAACGCTGCAGCTTCCATGTTTGGTTTTATGAACACAATCGTACGCTATCAACTGCGTACTCACCTGCGAACTATTGTATTGTGCAAAACGCAATGTATTCCCTTATACATGTATGCTATATGGATATTCAAATCTAATAACAAATAAGATCATAAAACAAAGAAGAAGCATCTCACAACAAAAGAGTATTTTGCAACGAAAAAGAAGTATCGCATAAAGAAAAAAGATCTTACAACGAAAAACAAGTCTCATAACTAAAAAAGTAAGATGCAACAAAAGCATAGTCGTAAAAAAACGACTGTAAGTCCTGTCAGTAAACAAGAAGCCCCCAAAATAATTTCTTAAAGACTGACCTCGAGTTCAGCGACAAGGCAGCGACCGCGGGCCAAAACGTATTCTCGTGTATTTCTTGAAGCGAGTGGAGGGGGTAAGGGGAGGGGGGAAGGTGGTAAGGGGGAGGGGGACTCACTTCGCAGACATTTGTCCTGCCAGCGGTCTCTTGCTCATCCCGCTAGAGGGAGCAAACTTCGG
Source organism: Penaeus vannamei (assembly GCF_003789085.1). Lineage (NCBI taxonomy): Eukaryota > Metazoa > Arthropoda > Malacostraca > Decapoda > Penaeidae > Penaeus > Penaeus vannamei. The sequence goes on along the minus strand of NW_020872392.1, from coordinate 323,184 downwards.
AAATGTAATACAGAAGTTGCATTTTCCCCGTGCTGCTCTTTGGATGCGCTTCTCTCACTTTTTTTTTTTTTTTTTTTTTCCTTCTGCAATTCAGTCCCGGATCACCTAAGGAAATAACTATATTTGCTTTTGCAGTTACTCTATTAATTAAAAGGCCGTTTATAATGGATTATCCATCCTTTTGATGAGGATTCTGTTGCCTATAAATATTATTGCACAATTATTTTTAGGTCCGTTTAATTTTGCATCTTTTCTCCGGAATTTTGAAATTGCAGTCTCGACTCTACATCTGTTCGCCGCCATGATGAAGGAAATGCAACTTTTCAAAACTACACTGCTGGGTTGTTGATTTTCCTTCAATATCATAATAATCATGATAATTGTTACTGTTGTTATCATTGTTATCATTGCTACTTTTACTATTATTGTTGTTGTTATTATCATCTTCAGAATCATCACCATCGCAATTATTATTGTTGTTGTTGTTTTCATTAATATTACTAGTACCTTTATCATTATCATCGTTACTATCTATATCATTATCACCATCGTTATTATAATGATGATGATGATAATGATAACTATTGTTATCATTGGTATTGTTATTGGTTTTATTATCACTGATTATATCATTATCATTACTTTTATTATTATTTTTATTATTATCATTATTATTATCAGTATTACTATTACCATCATCATCATCGGCATCATCATTATTATTACTGTTATTATTATCCTCATTATTATTGATTTGTTCATTGGTATTATCATTAACATTGTTTTTCTTATTTTCCTTATTCTTAATTTTATTACTTTCATTATTATTACTATCATTATTAATAATGTCATTATTATTATTATCATTATTATTATTATTTTCCTTGTATTTATCACTGTTACTATTATTTCATTTTTAATAACTATTATTATTATCTTCATTATTATTATCACTATCATTATTAACATCATTATTTCAACCAAAATTATCATTATTGCACAGATATCGAGCAGTTTCAGCTTTCAATGACATATTTTACCGGGAATGATGTCGCGTACTCAAAAATGTTAACTCATATCACTCCAACATGAGAGCGAATATTCCCTATCGCTATCCCAGCTGTTATTCCGATTGATATCCCATATAACGTCAATTCTTCCTTTCTTTTTCATGCAATATTTCCATAATTGGATAACCTGTGTTTACCATGGTTGATGTATTTCATCTATTTGTGATGATTCAACAACTATTTTTTGTTATCTTTTTTCCTGTTGTTTGCCTCCTCCAGTCTCTCCCAGCCCCCTGCTTCTCTGTCGAGCCTCTAGTTATTCTCTGCAGTCTCAGGTTTGTTTTTTACTAGACCTCTCTCTCCCCTAGTCTCTTGCTAGCCCCCTAATTCTCTTGTTTGTTCTCAATTTGTTTGTTTTGTCTCCCTAGTCTCTTACAAGTCGGCGGGTCTCTTGCAGGTCTTCCAGGTTCTTGTAAATCTCCTTGGGTTCTCGCTAGTCCCCGAGTCCCCCTGCTGATCTCACCAATTCCCTGCTAGTCTCCCTAGTCTCAGTCTTTCGGAAGTCTCTCCTCCGGGCCCACTCAGGTCTTTGCAATCTCTGTTAGTGTTTCATGTGTTCTGTTAATTTTCTTAGTCCTTTCCTAATCATTGAGTCTCTTGCTGCTCTTCCCGGTCTCTGTCAGTCAAGCCTCGTCCCATTCTATCTCGTCTCCCTTCTCTTCCTCAGTCTTTCTCGTCTCTACTCTGTCTCTCTCAATCTTCTTCAAGTCTCTCTCCTTTCTCTAGCAGTCTTTCTCAAGCCTCTCCCCATTCTATCTTGTCTCCCATCTCTTTCTCAGCCATTTTCAAGTCTCCTCCCCTTTTCTCTCTTAAGTCTCCCCTGTCTCTCTCCTCTCTCTCGCTGTCTTTCTCAAAACCTCTCCCCAGTCTCTCTCAAGTCTCCCCAGTCTCCCCTCGCCTTGACACACTTCCCACAAGAGAGAGACAGCCGGGTGATTGGGAGGCGGCTGGACAGACAATGCTTTCAAAAGAGAAATTCAATGTGGCGGCAGAGACGTGCACGGACTCCATAAGCCTTAGACCTCAAAAAAGGTTGGTTGTCGGCCAGTTGGTGAATCATAATGGGACCGTCCGAGCCGCAAGAGAGGTGAAGGCAACTACAAAACTAATTGGTGAGGGATATATACTTGTAATGACAGAACGTGTGTTATAAGAGGACATATAGATAGGTAGAAATAGATATAGTTGTTGTTGTTCTTTGTCGTTCCTGTTATTCATATTGTTCTTTTCTTTTCTTCCATCTTCTCATCTTGTGTTATAATTATTACCGTCACCAAGGAGAATACGTTTTTGGTAGCGTTGGTTAGTTAGTTTGTTCTTTGGTTAGCAGGATAACTCAGAAAGTTATAACGAACAGATTTTTATGATTATTTTACCAGAGGTGTTTCTTAACCCAACTAAGATGCCATTGAATTTTGATGATGATCCAGATCATGATCCGGATGCAGGAATTTTGTTTACTTGTGATTTGGTTATGAACAGATTTTTATGAAGCTTTTATCAAATGTGTGCCTTAGCCCAACTTAGATGCCATTAAGGATCCATTAGCCTTGCGAGACAGGGAAGCACGGACGTCATCAGTGTACTTGAGAAAGAGGTGGTTTTCATGTAATTCTTCAAATTGTGAAAATGTCTATTGCCTCAGTGACTCTATTGCCCCGGCGGAGGTATGCGCTCTCTGAGCGCTTCTAGTTACTATTGTTCTTTATCTTTTTCCCTTTCTTCTCCTTTCTTCTTATCATTATAGTTGTTATATTGTTGTTATCATTTATGTTATTATCAATATCATCATTATTATTGTTTTCATTATTGTTATCATTATCATTATTACTATTGTCATCGTTATACCACTACTGATGATAAAAGTAACAATAGCAATACTGATAATATATCTACAACAAGAACTACTACTAGGGATCATATTCATCACTGTTGTAATTATTATCCTCATTATTGTTATAATTTTAATTGTTATTTTCATTGTTATCAGTATCACCATACTTAAAATTACCATTTTTCTTACTATCATTATTATCATTATCATCCTTATTATCATCAATGTCTTTATTATCATTATTTTACCATTATTATTAATATTATTATTATTATTATCATTATCATTATCATTAGCATTATCATTATCATTATCATAATCATAATCATAATCATAATCATAATAATAATCATAATCATAATCATAATAATAATCATAATCATAATCATAATAATAATCATAATCATAATCATAATCATAATCATAATCATAATCATTATTATCATTCCTCTTCTTCTTCTTCTTCTTCTTCTTCTTCTTATTATTATTATTATTATTATTATTATTATTATTATTATTATTATTATTATTATTATTATTATTATTATTATATTTTCATATTATTTCTATTATTATCATTGTTATTATTATTGTTATTGTTACTATTTTTACGATTATTGTTATTATTACTACTATTATCATTATCATGATTATTATTACTATTATCATTAGTACATTATCAGTATTACAAGTATTATTGGTATTACTATCAGAATCAATATCACTAATACCAATACTACTATTCTCCTTCTTATCATTATTACGATTTTTATTATTATCATTATCATTATTGTCATTACTATTATAATCTTATTATAGTTATTATTGGTAGTATTTCATTATCACTTTTATTATCATTATTATTAGCACTGTTGTTATCATCATTATTATTATTATCATTATCATTATTGTTATTGTCATTATCATTGTCATTATTCTTTTGTAATTATCATTATTGTTATCATTATGAGTATTGTTATTATCATTTTTCATTATTATCATTTCTATTGTTATTACTATCATTATTGCTATTGTTGTTATTGTCATTATTATTTTTTTCAGTATTATAGATTTTATTATCCTCATTATGATAATTATTGTTATCATTAGTATCATTACTATTGATATTATCATCATTATCATCATCATTATAATATTGATAAATGTTTTTATCATTACCATTCATCATTTACATTTTCTGCTTGTGCTCCTTCTTCTTCTTTGTTATTATTATCCTTTTCCTAAAATTATCATTGTTAATACCACTATTATTATTATAATCGCTATTACCGTCATTATCATTATTATTCATATTGTCATTACTACATTGCTACTGCCATCATTATCCAAATTATTGCTATATTTAGTATCAGTATTGTTAATAATATCTCTTTAGTATTAATGACTTTGTTATCAACATTATCATCATTATTATTTAAAAATATTATTATATATTATCATCATCATCATCATCATCAATCATCATCATCATCATCATCATCATCATCATCATCATCATCATCATCATCATCATCATCATTATTATTATTATTATTATTATTATTATTATCATCACTATCATCATCATCATAATCATCATCATTATTATCATCATAGTTTTTATTTACTTTCTATCATTATTATCATCATTATCATTATTATTGTTATTATTACTATCCCTTATCATTATTATCATTATCATTATTGTTATTATTATCATAGTTATTATAATTATCCTTTTTATTCTTATTATTGTTATTATCATTATTACTATTATTATTGTCTTTTTTCTCATCATATTTATTGTTGTTATTGTTACAATTATTAATGTCATCATTGTCATAATTATTATTATCATTATTATCATTATCACTATTATTATTGTTACTATTCATTGTTATTATTTTCATTATCGTTATTTCCAATATAGTATTATTAATATGATTATTGTGATCATTATTATTGTTATCATTTTTATTATTTATTGTTATATCATGATTATTTTCAGTATTGTTATAACTACTATTTACTACTATTATCATCATTGTCATTAGTATTAATATCATTATCATAATGATTGTTATTAATACAATATATTATTATCATTATATCTATTGTTATGATTATTATCGTAATCATTATTATTATCATTATCATTATAATTATTGTTATCATTATCATTATTATTATTATTACTATTATGCTTATTTTCGTTATTATGATTATCGTTATTATTCTTATTCTTATTAATTTAATTATTATAATCATTACTCATTATCATTATTACCATTATCATTATAATTTTTATTGTCATTATTACTATCACCATTATCATTGTTAATATATATATATTTTTTTCCTTATAATCATAATTATCATCATAATTGTTACAATTATCCTTTTAATAACAATTATTCTCTATCATTGTTATTATAACTGTTATCATTGTTATTGTTATTACCATTTTTATTAGCATGGTTATCATTTTAATTGTCATTAATATTATCAAAGCTTTTCGTTATTCTTATTCTTTTTCTTCTTAATAGTATTATTATCTTGTTTTTTCCATTATTATCATCATTATTACGTTATTGTTAGTATTATTATTTTAATTACTATAATAATAATAATAATAATAATAATAATAATAATAATAATATAATAATAATAATAATAATAATAATAATAATAATAATAATAATAATAATGATAATGATAATAATAATAATAGAAATGATAAAAGTAATTATCATCATCATCATCAGTATTATTATCATCATTATTATTATGATACTACTATTGTTCATTTCATTATTATCATTAACATTATTATCAATAATTTATCATTATCATTATAATTTTATTTCCGTAATTATTTTCATTATTAGTATGGTCATGATATTAAGTATGATTATGATTATAACTTTCATTATCACCATGATTTTTGTTACTATCATTATCATTATAATAACCGTCATTATGATCATTGTCGTTATTATCATTATTGTTACTATCAATATTATTATTGTTGTTGATTACTGTTATCATTATTATTATTGTTATTATTATTACCACTTCTATCATCATCATTGTTATCATTATTATCATAATCATCACTACTACTACAATAATAATAATAATATTTATTATTATGATTATCATTATTACTACAACTGTGTTTTGTTATTAATATTATGATTATTGTTTTTATTTTCTTATTATCATCATCCTCATTATTGTTACTACTATTACTAAAATTACTGCTACTGTTATTGTTGTTGTTGTTATCATTGTTACTATTTTAATTGTTATTATCAATATCGTTATCATTATTACTATCACTACTACGATTATTATCATTATTACTATCATCATCAGCGTTAGTATTCTTCTTCTTATTATTATTATCATTTGTAATAAGAATAGTATCATTATTAGTATAATTTATATTATCTTTTATCTTTTATCAACATTCTGATGATGAAGATGATGAAGATATGTCATTTTCATTATCATTATTATCCTTACCTTCCTTATCATTAATAGCAATTTATTCATAACTACCTAATTTTATAGTTAATATTATCATTATTAATACTATATTATTACCATTATTACCATTATTTTTACTAATATCATCTTTTGATATCCTCATCATTATTGTTATTATTGTTAATATTTACTATTGTTATTATTATTATTATTAATTATAATAATAATAATAATAATAATAATTATTATTATTATTATCATTATTATTATCATTATCATTATTATTATCATTATTATTATAATCATTATCATCTTCATTGTCATTATCATTATTTTCTTTGTTGTTTTATCTTTATCATTATTAGCCTTATCATAATCATTGCATTTCTTATCATTATCGTTACTATTGTTGCCATTATTATGATCATTATCATTATCATTTTTATTTTCATTATCATTATTGCTGTTATCCTAACCATTATCATAGTTAGTGCTATTATTATTTTTATTATTATTATTATCATCATCATCATCATTGTTATTATAATCATTAATACCATAATTTTTATCATTTCCAGTATTACTATAACTATATACTTACTATTATTATTTTCGCCATCTTTATCATTATCATTAATATTACTACTATTGCTATTGCTATTTTCATCATTATTATCATCATCAGGATCACCAATATTATTGCTATTGTTATTATAATTATTACCATCATTGCCATTATAATTGCCATTATTATTATCTTTGCCATTAGCATCATCACTATCATTATTATTGCTATCAAATATTGTTTTTTCATAATTTTTTATCATTATTATTATCAATATTATTATCGTCATCATCATTATTACTATTCTTCTTCTTCTTTTTGTTATTATTATTATACATATCATTATTATTGCTATCGTCATTGTCGTAACTTTTGTCACAATTATTATATTATTTTTATTATTTTAATTGCTGTTGTTATTGTTACTATCATCATCACCATTTTAATTACCATTAACATTATTTCTATCATTTTATTATTACTAGTCATATTGTCATTATTGTCATAATTTCTTGCTATTTCCGTTATCGCCCTCGTTGTTATTACTTTTATCGATGTTATCAGCTCTTCCCTCTTTGTCATTTTTCCAAAGTCACCTTCGTTAAGATGATTATACATTCTACTTTTTAGCCTCATTTGAACTGCCACTTTTGTCATTCACATTAGCTTCTAGAAACCATTGTCATTATAATTGTGATTAGTACTATTACTATTGCTCCTGGTGGCATCGGATATTAACACTAATAAGAGTATTATCATTATCGGGCATCAAATATTAACACTAATAGGAATATTATCATTATTGATAACATTTTCGTAGTCGCATATTTTTTAGCATTGGTATAATCAGTATCAATCATTTATTTATCCATCATTATTGAATTATTATACATGTAATTATTACTTAATGAACATCTTTGTACTCATCATTACTATCAACATCAACATCATCATTACATTGCAGTATTCCTCTCTTATTGTCATTTTTATATTCAGTTATAATCAATATATCAATAGGAACAGACATTGCCTCGGTATGAATATGTTCTTGCCTATTCTTAGATA
>NW_020872392.1:300814-305814 GCF_003789085.1 Penaeus vannamei | reverse complement strand
GTAGAAACAGGAAGGGAAATAAGGGTAGGAGAACAGAGAAAGAGGATAAGGAGGAAAATAAAAAATCAAGAAGAAGACGAAAAGAAGAATAGAAGAAGAGGAGCCAAAGAGAGAAAAAATAAAGAAAAGAAGAATGCTAGCTTTAAAAAAAAAACAAAAAACAAACAATAAACAGAGAAAAGAAAAATATAATATATAAGATTAAAATAATACGGGATAAAAGGAGTAGAAGACTATAAAAGAAGAAAACCAAAGACAATAAAGGAAGAGGAAAAGATAGTAAAGGAAAGGAAAGCAAGATAAAAGGAGGAGGAGGAGGAGAAAGAGAGGAAGAGGAAGAATAAAAAGGAGGAGAAGGAGGACAACAAGAGGAGAGAGGAAAAGGAAGAATTAAGGAGGAGAAAAGGAGGAAGAGGAAGAGGAGGAAGAGGAAGATAAGAAGGCGGGAGAAGGAGGAGGAGAGGCACGAGGAAAATAGGAGGAGAAGGGAGGGGGAGAGGAAGAATAAAAAGAGGAGAGGAGAAGGAAAGGAGAGAATAAAGAGGAGGAAGGGGAAGAAGAAGGCCAAGAGAGGAAGGGGAGAGACAGGGGTCCGTGGAGGGGAGGGGAGAGGGGGGGGGGGAGCGAGGGGAAGTGGAGAGGGGATAGAGAACACACTTGTTAGCAGCAACACACGTCATTCTGTCGGTGCAATATAGCCTACTGATGAAGTGGCTCTCCCGATGCCCACCTCCCCCCCTTCCTCCTCCTCCCGCTTCCCCTTCCCCTCGCTCCCCCGCTTCCCCTCCTCTTCCTTCTTCCCCCCTTGCCCACCTCTCCCCCTTCCCTCTTCCGCCCGCTTCCCTTTCTTCCCTCCGTGCCCCACCTCCCCCCTCTTCCCCTCCTCCCCTTCCCCCACCCCCCCTACCTCCCTCTTCCTCCCTCGTGCCCACCTCCCCCCTTCCTTCCCCCGTCCCCTTCCTCACTTCCCGCCCCCGTGCCCGTTCCCCTATCCCCTTCCCCCTCTCCTGACCATCCCCCTTTTCACCCCCTATCCTCCTCCCCCCTTATCCCCCCTTCCTCCTTCTTCCACCCCCCCCACTCCTATTCGTCACTCTACCCCCTCCCCCCTCTTCCCCATAGGATCCCAGAAGCATACAGAGGAAAGGGAGGGGATGGAAGGGTGGAAGAAGGAAGGAAGGAGAAGCGAAGAGACGAAAATAATAATGGAAAGGGTAAGGGTTGAGAGAGGAAAGTAGAGAAAGGTTATCCGGAAAGAAAACCATGAAATAAGAGAGAGAGAGAGAGAGGAGAGAGAGAGAGAGAGAAGAGAGAGAGAGAGAGAGAGAGAGAGAGAGAGAGAGAGAGAGAGAGAGAGAGAGAGAGAGAGAGAGACGAGAGACAGACAGAAGACCCACACAGACACAGACACAAGACCATACACACATGAACACACACACTCAACGTAGAGAGAGAAAAAGAGAGAGAGAGAAGAGAGAATACCACACACACAAAACCTACACAAACTACATTGTGTCTACAGTGACTCACCTCAACACACCCTTTCCTTGACCGTCTTACCCCCTACCCTTCCCCTTCCTCCTCCTACCCTCCCCCCTCCCTCCGCCCTCCCCCTCCCCTCTACCTTCCTCCTCCCACTCCCTACCCCTCCTACCCTTCACCTTCCCTCACCCCCCACACCCACCCACCCCCCCTCCCTGCTTCAATCAGTGGCACCTGCTGGAGAGGCCAAGACCGCCCACACGGCCATCGCATCTCTCGCACGCCCAGGTCATCAGACGACTTTGTTTTTTTTATTTTGACTTTTTATTTCTTCTTGTTATTTCATTCCGCTCTTTATATCGGGTCATCAGATATAACGAAAAATGGGATATTTATTTTGTAATTAAGATGATAATGGTAGTATCGTAGTAGTAATGGTAGTGTAGTAATGATAATGATGATAATAGCCGAGAAATATTAGTGATAAAATTAGTAATCATGACAGCAATGATAAGAATGATGATGATATGAATATGATTATAACATTGATGATGATAGTGATGATAATGATAATAATGAATAATGACGATAATATAATAAACAATAATGATATTAGTGATAATAATAACAGCAACAATATAATAATGATGATGATAGTATAATGAATGATAATAATAATGATGATAATGAGATAAAACCTAATGATAATGAGAATTCAATAGGATACAATGATAATTGTAAATATGTATGAGAGAGAGAGGCATAGAGAGAAAGAGATAGAGATAGATAGATAGAGATAGAGATAGAGAGAGAGAGAGAGAGAGAGAGAGAGAGAGAGAGAGAGAGAGAGAGAGAGAGAGAGAGAGAGAGAGAGAGAGAGAGAGAGAGAGAGAGAGTAGAGAGAAAGAGAAGAGGTGAAAAACTGTCAAAATAAACCACAGTTGAAAGAAAATTGCCCATGTAGCTTTATCTATTATATTATCATCATTATTACCTTTTTATTTCGTATGTAATTCCAAACCTATCTGATCACGTTTTGTTCACTTATTGTAGAAGATATTAATATAATTCAAACGCAATACATCATTTCTAATAAAATTGCATGCATTAATTGAAGAAATTGCAGAGGATAATGCCATCATCTTATTTGAAAACATTTGCCTTGGGTCTAGATAAGAATGTTGATAAAAAGGATACTGATAAACGATAAAGAATAATGACAATAATAGTAATAAGGAAGACAACGATAACGATACTAATGACAGTGACTACTATAATCACAGCTATAATCACGACGTCCATAGCAATGACGAGAATGACAATCATGACAGTAATAACACATGCCCAGGGTGCCACCTCTTCCTCCCTTCAAGTGTGAGTGTGGCAGGCATGTGGCAGAGCGACAGGTGGGAATTGTTGTTTGTTGTTGTTGTTGTTGTTTTTGTTCTTCTTTTTTACTTTTTTTTGTCTTTTTTTCTTGATCTTTTTTTTTTTCTTTTTCTTTTTTTCTTTTTGTTTTCTTTCTTTCTTTTCGTTGTCGTTTTTCTTTCTTTTATTTGCTTATTGTTGTTGTTATTTTTGTTCTTTTTCTTCTTTTCCTTCTTTTGTTCTTTTTCTTTTTCTTTTTTGCTTCTTCTTGCTTTCTTGTGGTTGTTTTGTTCTTATTCCTTTTTCTTTTTCTTGCTTCTTCTTCTTCCTGCAGCTGTTATCTTTTATATTTTTATATTTATATTTTATATTTATATCTCCTTCCATCTTCTTCATTATCGTCTTCTCTTCTCCATCCTCCCTTATCCTTTCCCTTCTCATTTATTCTCCTCCTTCTTCCCCTCCTCCTTCCTCCTCCTTTCCTCTGTACTTCCTCCTCCTCCCCTCTCTCTCCTCCTCTCTCTCTCCTCCTCCCGCCGTCCTCCCTACTTCTTCTTTTTTCTCCTCCTCCTCTTCCTCTTCCTCTCTTCCTCCTCCTGCTTCCTCCTCCTCCACCCCTCCTCCTCCTTCCCTCCTCCTCCCTTCAACCCTCCTGGTCTTCTCACCTTCCTCCTCGTCCCTTTTCTACCCCCGTCTCTTCCTCTAGTCCCCCCCTCCCCTCGCCCCTCTCCTCTTCCTCTCGCCTTCTTCCTCCTTCTCTCTCATCTTTCGAATACGATAATAGCTCAAGACGAAGATTAAGATGCTCGGTTTAAAAAAAGCACTTGGAGATAACAGCAGAAAGACAAATCCATTGCCTTATATACGAATGATGCATACGATGTAAAAGGGAGATGAGGGATGAGAGAGGGGAGAGAGGGAGGAGGAGAGAGACTGAGTGTGATAGATGGATGGATAGATTGGTAAGAATTTGGATAGAGAGATATAGAACGTAGGTGGACGTAGAACAAAGATACAGTTAGGCGCAGAGGGTGAGTGGTGGCTTTATTGAGTGAGTGAGTGAGGGAGAGAGAGGGAGAGAGAGAGAGAGAGAGAGGGAGGGAGAGAGAGAGAGAGAGAGAAGAGAGAGAGAGAGAGAGAGAGAGAGAGAGAGAGAGAGAGAGAGAGAGAGAGAGAGAGAGAGAGAAGAAGAGAGAGTGACAGACAGACAGACAGAGAAAGAGAAAAAGGGAGAGAAAGGAGAGAGAGGAGAGAGAGAGAGAGAGAGAGAGAGAGAGAGAGAGAGAGAGAGAGAGAGAGGAGAGAGAGAAGAGAAAAGGGGGGACTATGAGGGCAGGGAGAGATAAGACAGACAGACAGACAGAGACAGAGAGATGCTCATTTAGCCACCCTCGATTAACCAAACATTCTACATCTTCACTCATTTGTTAAATTACCGCCATTTCCCACCGGCACCCTCCTCCCCCCCCCTCACTTCTGGGTTCGGGCCCTCTCCGCCTCTCCTCCCTCACTCCCTTCTTCCCCACTTACCCCCCACCTAACCCCAACAACCAACTCCACCCCACACTGGAACCCTAATATTCTCACCTCGTAATCCTCCTTCCCTACCTTCTCTTTTATTTTTTAATTACCTTCCCGTGACTCACTCCGTGCTCTTCTCTTGCACACCCTCTTTTTGGCAACCTCCGTCCACAGAACTGCTGGATGCGGCAACAGGAGATTTCACAGCGAGATAAAAAGCAGCATCTGTTTTTTTTTTTTTGTTTTTTTTTTTTGTTTTTTTTTTTTCGTCTTCGGTACTTTTTCTTATCTTTTCCTTTTCTCCTTCTGTTCTGGATGAGGAGGGGGGCTTTGGGGGTAGAGGGGAGTGAGGAGTGGAATAGGTAGTGGGTGAGGGGTGGATGAGTTAAGGTGGGTTGATGGGTGAGGGAGACAGTGGATGAATAGGCGGGGATGAGGGAGAGTGAAAGTGGGATGAAGAATGAGGAGTGAGTGAGGATAGATAAGGGATATGGTAGGGGTGGTAATAAGGTGAAGGTAGTGGATGAGGTGGTGGATGAGTGAGGGTGGTGATGGGGAGGGTTGTTCGATGAATAGGGTGGATGAGGGGAAGTGAAAAGTGGATTGAAGAAGAGGGGAGGAGGTAGTGC
>NW_020872392.1:285814-288314 GCF_003789085.1 Penaeus vannamei | reverse complement strand
TGTATCACTATATCGATATATATGCAAATATATAGTATTTATGTATAATATATATATATGTATATGAGTGTAGGTATATTATCATAGATATATATAGTATATATATTAGTATAACTTATACTATATACTATACACAGGCTACTATCACACCTATACACACACACACAATACGTACACACATACACACACACTACATATATATATACACACGGCCATGTATATATATAATTGTATTTACTTATATATATATATATATATATATATATATGGATAGTATAGGTATAATAGTTAAATAGTGAATGTTGTGTGTTGTGTGTCTGCGTGTGTGTCTCTATATATTGCCTATCTATATATCAATCATTCAATCTATCTATCTATCTATCTATCTATCTATCTATCTATCTATCTATCTATCTATCTAATTATCTATATATATTTGTATTTGTGTTGTGTGCTGGTGTCTGTGTCTGTGTGTGCGTGCGTGCGTATAATTGCATACAAATGCGCGTGTGTATGTGTGTACACACCTGCTAGTGAGTACATGAATTGTAGCGGCAGAAAGATAGAGAGAAAGAACATTCCATTTATGATGTGGTAACAACATATCCTTTCTCCCTACACGAAATACAACAATCATCATAATTTTATACAACAGTTTTATTTTGCCGGAATACTTTTAGCTCATGTAGTTTCAGTTATCAGGTTTATCGAAGTGTAATTATAGCTTTTGAAATGATCTATTAAAAGTGGCTAAACATCTTTTCTAAAACATCTTTAATAGTACATAAGAATATCAATATTTTCAAATTCAGAAAAAAAATATTAAGGTCTTTCATTCTTACATTTTATTCTGTCCATCTCACTCACACATTCAGGATATAACATTTTTTTCCTGACTTTTCTATCTACATTTTTTTTTTTTTGCCCGGAAAGTCTTCAATAAATTCTTTAAATACGGTATATTTCTTTTCCGTTGTACTTTGCATTTCCGGATATGTCACTCACCGCACGAACGGCTGCAATCTCAGGATATTTGGGGGAATTAATAATCAAATTAAAGCGTGGACACAATGGGATATATACTACGAAGCAGATGTGATAGCAGCTCGGACAGGATAATCATTGATGAAAGCGGGTGTCGCTAATATAGCAGGTTCTGGAATATTATGGGTTATAATTTACTCTCTATACATCGCTCATATTGCATGGCCCTGTACAGATGCCTGCCCAGAGATATTGAAACGTTATTATAGAAGATATAGGATTAAAGATCAGAAGAGAGACAGAATAAGAAAGAGATCTGCTTAGATAATTAAAGATGATAATGCAGAAAGTAGAGGAAGTATTGTAAGGGTGGGCGGTGTGGGGGGAGGCGCTATGTCTGGCCATGGGCGTTTGCCGGGAGGATGAGGATGGAGTCTGTCTCGTGAGCGGTTGTGGGCGTGAACTAGATCCTTTCTTGAAGTAGTGGCGTTCCTCGAGCATGCTTACGAATGCAAAAAATGTGAGAATATATATTACGTGGTGAGGTGAGCCATAGTGTAATGGATACAGCGCTAATAATTATACTTGAGAGAAGAATGAGTGTGCTCCACTCGCATGTTTATGAATGTGAACTTAGAGATTAGAACACATCTCACTGGTGGAAGAAGAGAGCGTTTCAAAAAAAGAAAAAAACAATCATAATAAGTGAGTAACTATTATTAATATAAAATAAAGCACTTAGTCCTGGGGCCCGCATTTAATCAGTTGTGAACTTAACTGATAATTCTTTACATTGAACAGGAGTAGATGCTGGTAACAAAAGCGATAACGCGTGCTGGAGCGCCAGGTTAGTATATATTGAATGTTGAACTTGAGATTTAGAACACGTTATGGTGAAGAACATGTTTTATACAAAGGGGGAAAGAGGTCTTAATAATTTGTACAAAGAGTTTTTAAAATCAATTTTACGATAAGTCAATGACAATAGAAGGAGAGAGTGTGGGGCGTATATGGTATGGATCTGTAATGCTGGGTGGTCAAGACCTTTTACTGCGGTCGAGTGGTATCTACGTTCTGGTATATAGGACGGGTGTGTCTAATATTTCTCTGGTTATCGATTGTGATGCTGAATCATTAGTCTGTACTATCAGTGTTCAGATACTTATCCATGCTATCCTCTCTCTCGTCTTTTTGCCTCTCTGTCTCTGTCTCGCTATGCAGCGTCTTGGTCGCTTCATGCCTCTCGTCTTCTCTCTGTCTCTGGCTAACTTCTGTCTGCATGCGATTCTCTTTCTATTCTTCTCTCTCTCGTGCAGTTCGTGTTGCCTCCCGCATCCTCTTCATCTTTGTCGCGTGGTGCTTCTTCATGCAGTCTAGTCTGTCTTTCTCCAATCTCTCTCTCAGATCACATCGTGACTGAGATCCAGCTATTTCTCTCTTCATCTCTCGATCTCATTCTCTCTTCTCTCTCTCTCTTTTATATTCATTTTTCTTTCGTTTTCTTTTAATCCATTGA
>NW_020872392.1:263314-273314 GCF_003789085.1 Penaeus vannamei | reverse complement strand
GGGAGGAAAGATGTTTTCAAAAGTGGCTGTTTTCTTTCTTTATTTATTTGGTGGAATTCGAGAAGGCGGGAAAGAGACGGAAAAGAAAACGACGGTTTTGAAAGGGCATAGAAAACGAGCGTTCGGTAGCGCGGGAGATTTGATTTTTTGTTTTTTGTTTTTTTCTCATGGACGGATTTCTTCGTTTTTTTCTTTTAACTGTGTTGGTATTCTTTATTCTTTAACTTTGCCGTGACGATGACACGTAAATCAAGCAGAGAACGGCGATCCAGCGTCGAGGAAACGATACCTTCAGCCTAGCATAAAGACTGAATCACATACCTCACGAGTACAATGCACGAATTCCCTCCACTAACATAAAACTCCTCATGCGCCGCCAAATCCGTGCGTAAAGAGCATTCACCGCCTTTTTAGCGCAGTCCCTCCTCCCTTTGTCATCCATGTGTCAGCAAACAAAGTCGATATATGACCTCAAACAATTTGTCACAACGATGATTCTCTGCCTCTCAAACAGGCCCACTTTACGACCCCCCAGAGACGCTAGGTCAAGTCAGGTCAGACGTAGAGCGAGAGGAAGAGACACGAGACTAGAAGAGAGAGAAGCGGAAGAGAAAAAAAAAGAGACAAGAAAAAAAAAAGAGAGAGGAAGAGAAGGAGGATTAAAAAAAAGAAAAGAAAAAAAACACGAGCTGCAGAAAAGCCCACGCTATCGGGGTGACGGTTCGCGGCCTGTTTAGCGAGGGTGACATGTTGGGCTGTGGCTTAGCGGGCAATACAGCGTTTAAAGTGATTCTGGCGCACGAACTGCCGACACAGAGTCAACAAACCGTAACGGACAAAAAGTTAAATCCGACCACAGGTAAAAGCGAGTCATTCATGAGCGTGTTGATCTTGCAGACTCATAATCCGGCAAAGAATGACGAATTATGCATAATTAAATAATCATAGGGCGGGGTTTGTATGTTTTTTATATGAATATATACAAATATATATGTGTATGTGTGTGTTTCTGTGCGCGCGTGTGTGTGTGTGATGGAGAGGGGGATGTGTGTGTGTGTGTGTGTGTGTGTGTGTGTGTGTGTGTGTGTGTGTGTGTGTGTGCGTGATTCTGACATGAGTTCCCTGGGAGAAATTCCTCATGAGATACAATCGTTGGATCTTTGTGTTCCCTGCGCCCCCTGCATGAGGACTACACACCTCCCTACTTGTGTGGCCTCTTGTGTCTCCTATACGCACACACACACACAAATACCCTCCCCCATCACACACACACTCACACACACACACACACACACACACACACACACGCACGCACACACACACACACACACACACACACACACACACACACACACACACACACACACACACACACAAATACCCTCCCCATCACACACACACACACACACACACACACACACACACACACACACACACACACACACACACACACCACACATCCTCCCACCACACCCACACATCTCCCTCCCCACCAAACGCATGCCCAAGCAAACCATCCTTCCTGTCTCTCCCGCAATCACCTCCCCCCTCCCCCTCCTTCTCCCCCCCCCACCCCCTTCAGCGTGCCTGTGCCTGGCCGCCTCCGTCCCTGTGGCCCTTCCTCTCTAGCCATTGATCACCTCCTGCCTGATGGTGCGACAGCCTCCTCCCCTATCCCCCCTCCTGCCCCCCCTACGGCCCCTGCCCTAAGACCCCCACTCCCTCTACCCCTGCCTACGTCCCCCCTACGACCCCTGCTCTACGTCCCCTGCCCTACGACCCCCCCCTACGTCCCTGCTCTACGACCCCCCTCCTCTCCCCACTACGTCCCCTGCCCTACGACCCCCTAACCTCTCTGCCCGCGACCCCCTCTCCCCCCCTACGACCCCTGCCCTACGACCCCCATCCCCCCCCCTACGTCCTGCTCTACGACCCCCTACGTCCCCCTACGTCCCCTGCCCTGTGACTCCCCCCCTCCCCTCTACGTCCCCCTAACCCTGTCCCGCGACCCCCCCCCCCTACCGGAGCACACCTGCGCGCCTGTCCTCGCAGCTGCACGAAGAGGACACGGGCGTAAGGACGAGTGGCAGTGTTTTCAAAGACAAAGGCTCGCACTTATTGCTTTTTGTGTGAATGTGCGTGGAATTGTGTATAGTGTGTGGCCGCGTGTGCGTTTAAACACACATGTACACACAAACCGGACTGTAGATTATTTTTCTTGCGCGGGGAATATTACACTTTTTTCATGCGCGGAAAATATCATTTTGTCTACATTTGCGCGGAAATTGGACAATTCTTATTTGAATACCTATCATGAATATAGGGTTAATATTGTAACAAAGATTACCAATATTGTATTAGGACTCATTTGTTAACAGAATTGAGTCTTTGTGGAAATCAAGTAATTGCAAATTATCCCTAATTGGCGCATTGGCGTTCAGTTGCACTTCCATATTTTAAATTCTCTCTGTAGACCATTTTAAAGTTCATCAGTGCCAGTCTATATACCTGGCATAAAACAGCTGATCTGCGGACGGATGATGAAACAAGTGCGCGGAAAGGACAATAGGATTTTATGCGCGGAAGATGAGTTAAAAAAAAAGGACTAAGCGCGCGCGGAAAGTTCGCCGAGAACTATACAATTTGCGCGGACAGAATTTGACCAAATATATTTTTTGCGCGGAGAGCAGACCAAAGTCTATAGTCTGGCACACACACACACACACACAGACACACACACACACACACACACACACACACACACACACACACACACACACACACACACACACACACACACACACACACACACACACACACACACACACACAATACAACGTTACACTCTACGTAGAATTTCCTTTAATAGTCTCCTTGAATACATATAAACCCAATGTGTATTTACCTTGTGTGATAATGTGTAATGAATGATGCATACAGAGAACGTAATAAAATGAAGTTAAAACGAAAATGAAAAACAGTAAATGGGAGAATAAAAATAAGCAACATAGAGAATAATAATAAGTAAAGAGAAAAATGATGATAAATGATATGATAATATAATGGTAATAATAATGATAATTATAAGAATAAGAATGATAATGATAATATTACTGTTAATAATAATGATAATGATAATAATAGTAATAATAACAATAGTAATAATAACAATAGTAATGATAATAATAGTAAAAAATGATGATTTTATTAAGAAAATAATGATACTACTACTACAACTACTACTGCTACTACATGTGATAATAATAACAATAATGATGATGATAATGATAATAACAACAACAGCAATAATAACAACAATAATGATAATGATGATGATATTAATAATAACATTAATAATTATGATAATAATAATAATGATAACAACAATAACAATAATCATAATAATAATGATGATTATATAGCAATAATGATGATGAATAAATAACTGTAGAAATAGGGAGTAATATGAAAATGGAGATATAAGAGAAGGAGAAGAAGAAAGAAAGAAAAGAGAGAAAAAGCAAAGAAAAGTGAAGTGAAGGGATAAAAAGGAGAGAAACTGGGAATGGAAAAAAACAAATATAAAGAAGAGGAAAGGTAAGATAGGTGCAAAGAGATGGAATAGAACAAGAAAAAGGGGAACTGGGAGAGAGAAATTAAATGTGAGAGAAATAAAAAAAATAATAGAATGAGAAAAAGAGAGACAGATGAAAGAGAAAGGTAAGCAAAGAGAAAGAGAAGAAAGAGAAGGAGAGGAAGGGAAAAAAAGAGACAAAGATAACAGAAGAAGGGGAAGAGAAAGAAGGAAGAAGAATGAAAGGAAATAGAAACTAAACAAAGAAAACTGGAAGAGGAGAAAAAAAGACATAAAAGAAACACGAGAGCAGAAGAAGAAAAAATAAAGAAAGAAAAGGGGAGAAGAAGGAAAATAAAGATAAACAGAGAAAAAGAAGAAAGAGTAGGAAAATGAAGAGAAAAATAAACACACAAAGAAGAGGGAGAAGAAAAACGGAACAGAAGAAGAAGGATAAAGAGAAAAATAAACAGAGAAATGGAGAAGGGAAATAAAAAAGAAAACGGAGAAGGGGAATGAGAAGAAGAATAAAAATAATAAAGAGAATAAAAAAAAAGAAAATACAAGAAAAAAAGAAAGAAAAAAATCAACTCCGTCTACCCCTCTACCCCCCCCCCCCCCAACCTACCCCGGCACATGCTCGCCCACCCCAACCCAAACCCAGCCCACGCACAGGAGTCAACAAAAGACACATTTTAAAGCCCATAATCCTGATCACTCGCTGACCTCGACCCAGAGAAAAGAGAGGTCAATCGTGCCCCCCCCCCTTTCCACCCGGTTGACAAGAACAGCGTTGATAATTAGAGAACTATAGATGTGATGTGATTATTGGTCTTGATATCCCCCTCCCCTCCGTTCCCTCCCCTCTCTACACCCCCCCCCCACCAGGTCACAATCACTGGAGGGCGGGATGGGGGCGGGACAAGGGTATGGGGCTGGGGGGGTAGGGGGCATGAAGGGAAGGGGGGGGGGGGGCGGGAGGTCATGAAAGGTCAAGTCACGTCCCGAGGGGGTCATCCGTCACGAAGATGATAGCCGTGATTAAAAGGATTTTTATCCGAGAGTGTTTGAGTCCTCACCACGAGGAGGGGGTAGGGGATTGGGAGGGAGGGGAGGGGAAGGGGTTAGGGGGTTGGGAGGGAGGGGAGGGGAAGGGGGTAGGGAAAGGGGTGAGAGGGGAGGGGAGGGGTAGGAAGGGAGGGGGGTAGGAAGTAGGAGGGAAAGGTGGGAGGGGAGAGGAAGGGGGGTAGGGGGAGAATGGGTGGAAAGGGGAGGGGAAAGGGGGGAGAGGAAGAGCGGAAAGTGAAGGGAAGAGGGGAAGGGAAAGGGAGAGGGAGTAAGAGGAGAGAAAAGAGCGAGAGGGGAGGAAGAGGGTGAAAGGGTGGGGGATGTTGGAGTAAAGTGGGTGGAGTAAGGCGGGGTGGAGAGTGGGTTGGGGGTGGAGTATGGCAGAGTAAGGGGGTTGTGGATCGGGGGAGGGGGAGGAGGTTGTGGAATGGGAAGAGGGGAGGGGGTTGAGGGAGAGGAGGGTGTAGGTATGCAAAAAGGGGAAAAGGGTATGGGGGGAGGGGAGACTAGGGGCGTGGATCTCTTGATTGGCGTTTGACTTGATAATTACAGATATAATGAATATTTGTGGTATATTTCGCTCTTCATATATGCACTAGTTTATTCTTACACGCTGATCGAAAATGAAGAATGCGTATGTTAATAGACGCATAAAAACACAAATGTATATGTAATAAAAGAGAATTAAAAAAAATAAATAATAAATTTATATATATTTTTCTGAATAAAATTACTTCACTCCCTTTCTTATTCAGATAACAGATTGATAAAATAACGAATTTAGAATAAATATATTTTTTTATGAATATCGATTTTTCTGAACTACAAAAAGAGACCAAAGGAATTAAGTTTTAGTTTTTTTTTTTTCTCGCAAATTCGAATTTATGAAGAGGTGAATGAAAGAAAAAGAAGAAAAAACACCAATCACATATACACACAGATAAGTGGACACACACACACACACACACACACACACACACACACACACACACACATATATATTTATATATAAATCTAATATAGGTTTTGATACCGCTCAAAAATACTAACGTTTGGATTTTTTTTCAAAACTTATAAATACATTTGTCTTAGAACACTTATTATCATTATTATTATTATTATTATTATTATTTTTAGAAGTTTTTGAAGAGAAAATTTAAATTTGTTTCTCATACGAAAAACTGCCTAAATCATTATGCCAATAATTGTAAATCTAAACTAGTGAGTTTATTTATAAAAATTAAATATTTAATATTTGAATCGATGGGTGGGTGGAGAAAAAAGAAAACAAGAACAAGGAAGATAAAAAATCATTAGAAAACGGAGAACATTTTTTAATCTGCCGGCAATGTATATAAAGAAAATGGGAAATTCACAGCAGAAGATTTTTCAACTATAACCTTTTTCATTTATTAATTCATTACTTTAGCTTTACAATTTGCTTATATTGTCATGTTTAGACGGTTGCATCGGGCAAATAATAGTGACAATAATAATGATGATAATAGTAATAAATATAATGGTAATAATACTGATAATGATAATTATCATAACAATGTAATAAAAATAATGATAATAATAGAAATAATGATAATGATAACAATAGTAACAATAATGATAATGATAATGATAACAATAGTAACAATAATATAATGATAATGATAATACCAATGTTGATAATAAGAATAAATAATGATCATACGGTACTACTAATAATGATATTGATAATGATAATAATGGTACCACTACAACTATTATTGCAACTTCTACAACTACTACTAATACTATTTATTACTAATGATAATAAAAATAGTAATAACAATAACAATAGCAATAATGACAAAAACAATAATGATGATAATAATATATCAATAACATTAAAATAATAAAAATAACAATGATATTAATGATAATAATGATAATAACAATAATGACAATAATGATGATGATGATAATAATAATAATAATAATAATATAATGATAATAATATGATAATAATAATAATAATAATAATAATAATAATAATAATAATGATAATAATAATAATAATAATAATATAATAATAATAATAAATAATAATAATAATAATAATAATAATAATAATAATAATAATAATAATAATAATAATAATATATAATAATAATAAATAATAATAATAATAATAATAATAATAATAATAATAATAATAAAATAATAATAATAATAATAATAATAATAATAATAATAATAATAATAATAATAATGATAATAATAATAATAATAATAATAATAATAATAATAATAATAATAATAATAATAATAATAATAATAAAATAATAATAATAATAATAATAATAATAATAAAATAATAAATAATAAATAATAATAATAATAATAATAATAATAATATAATAATAATAATAATAAAATAATAATAATAATAATAATAATAATAATAATAATATAATAATAATAATAATAATAATAATAATAATAATAATAATAATAAATAATAATAATAATAAAATAATAATTATTATTATAATAATGATAACAATAACAATAATAACAGCAACAACAATAGTAATAATAATAATGATAATGATATTGATAATAATGATAATCCCCATAGCAGCAGCAACAACAATGAAAACGATAATAGAAATAATAACAATAACAATAGTAATTATAAAATAACAACCACAATAATAATAATAATAATGATAACAACAACAACAACAACAGCAACATCAACAATAATAATAATAATAAATAAATGAAATAATAACAACAACAACAATAATGATAATAACAATAATCATGATAACAATAACAACAATAACATCAAAAGCAACAAAGAACAAATCTTTGCACTTTGCACGCGCGACATGCAAGCAGCAACACTAATAAGATTAAGCAATAACTCAATGAGACAATGCAACACGTACTAACATTATCACTGTCTGTAAATTGCAATAACATGCAGACTTAATCCCTTTTTTTTTCGAAACGTGAACTGAATCAAATCTCATTAAATAACTATAAATTGAAAATTATATTCGTGACCTTTCTTCTGTCCTTTAGAAGTCGGTCTGATTAAAAAAAAAAAAAAAAAAAAAAAAAAAAAAAAAAAAAAAAACTGATTTTTTTTTTTTTTTTTTTTTTTTTTTTTTTTTTTTTTTTTAGTTCGTGTGAGTTAGTTGCTGTCACGGGTTTTCTATTTGTTGGGGATTTAAATAATAATATGATATATATTCTGCTGAGGGTAAGGTATTGTATAAGACTCTTTCGTTGTTCTTGTACATGTTATTGTTATTGATATTAGTGTTATTGTTATTGTTGTTCTTCTTGTGCTTGTTATTATAATCATTATCATTACTGTTGTTACTATTATTATATTTATTTTTTTTTCTTATCATCTTCTTCATCATCATCCCCATCATTACTGTTATCATTATCATGATAATTATATCAATACCATTATTCTTATTGATATCAGTGTCATCATTATTGCTATCATTATAATTTTGAATATGATCGATAGTTCCTCCATCTATATAATTATTATTGGTCTTTTCTTTACTATTTTTAAACTGGCCAATGTCAGTTTTATATTTTCTGTTACCATCCCTCACTTTATCATATAAACTCCATTTCTTTTGAATGACTACCCTAGTATCATTAAACACGATTTTTTTTAAATATCACCGTTTAAAATCATTATTTTTCAACACTATTATAAGTATAATCACCAATTGTTACTTTTAAAACGACTGAAAATAAACAATATTATAAAATTATTCATCGGTACCATCACAAGCATCTCCTCCGTTAAGATGTACCTATTGGGTATGTCTGAAGGCATGGTACAAGTTGCGTTTTGATCTCGTTTCTAAAGAGACATACTTATAAATAGTTTCTAAAGATACGTACTTATAAATAGTTTCTAAAGATACGTACTTATAAATAGTTTCTAAGATACGTACTTATAAATAGTTTCTAAAGATACATACTTATAAATAGTTTCTAAAGATACGTACTTATAAATAGTTTCTAAAGACACGTACTTATAAATAGTTTCTAAAGATACATACTTATAAATAGTTTCTAAAGATACATACTTATAGTTCTAAAGACTACTTATAAATAGTAAAATTACTTATAAAGACACGTTCTAAAGATTATAAATAGTTCTAAAGATACGTATACTTACAAGAATATAAATAGCTTCGAAAGATTACTATAAATAATTTCTTATTAAATAGTTTCTAAAGATATACTTATAAATAGTTTCTACGTACTTATAAATAGTTTCTAAAGATATACTTATAAAAATAGTTTCTAAGACACACTTATAAATAGTTTTCTAAAGATACGTACTTATAAATAGTTTCTAAAGATACATACTTATAAATGTTTCTAAAGAATAGTTTCTAAAGATATACTTAAATAGTTTCTAAAGATACATACTTATAAATAGTTTCTAAAGATACACACTTATATATTGTTGAATTCATTTCCCCCCTCACAATGTTGGTCTCTTGGTTCCATTTCCCCCTCAGCCTCTTTGTAAGGTTCATATAGATTATTTCATTTATTTGTTGATTCATGTATATATTAATTAGTTTTTCATTTTTTTTATATTTGTTTGTTTATTTATTAATTAATCTGTTTACTTATATATCAATCTATGTACTGATTCCTCTATTTATTTCTTTATTAATACTTTTTTAAACCACCAACATGATCAATTTCACACTCTTCTCAGCACTTCCATGGTCCATGAATAATAGTCTTGCAGGCTTTTATTTTCATGAAGTGCCTTGTTTTCGATATAATGGACATCGAAAATACACAGATACACAAATACACAGACACATAAAAATACACAAAGATACATAAAGAATACACAAATACACATAAAAATACACAAAGATACATAAAGAATAGCAAAAAGAAACACATAAAATTGCACAAAGATACACATAAAATACACAAAGACAACATAAAATAAGAACACAAAATACACAAAGATACACATAAAAATACACAAAGACACACATAAAATACACAAAGATAGACATAAACAACATACAAAGATACACATAAACTACCTGATGTTCCTAATATTACCATTACTACCATTACCATCGCTCCAACACCAATACTCCCATCATCACAAGTCGAGCTATCGTTCACCTACCTTCTCTGATGATTCATACTATCAAAGGCAAACCATTAATTCGCTTAAGGAGCAAAATATGAAGAGCAACGATACACAGCGTGACTGAATGCACCCAGCGTTGCCAAGCAAGCGGGAAATTGCTAAAGCGGCGCTCTTTTGTAGCGAGTGATTACAATTCTAGCGGTTTGCTTCAT
>NW_020872392.1:253314-255814 GCF_003789085.1 Penaeus vannamei | reverse complement strand
GAAGCGTACCGATTGGGGGATGATGGATGGCGGGGGGTGAAAGGGGTGGGGGAGGGACGGAAGGGGGGAGGGGAGGGGGAGGGGGTGGGGGGGGAAAGGTGGATGGGGAGGGGTAGGGTGGAGGGAAAGGGCGGGATGGGGGGGGGAAAGGTGAGGGGGGGAAAGGGGTGGGGGGGTGTTGGTGGGAGGTGGGGAGGAGGGGGATTGAGATGGAAGAACGTGGTGAGGGGGTTAGCGGTAGGGGAGGGAGAGGTGGGATGGTGAGGGTGTTGTGGAAGTGCGGAAGGAGGAGGAGGGTTGGTGGCGCGGTAGGGTGGAGGGGGAAAGGATAGGAGTGGGGAGGTATGGAGAGGGGTTCGTGTGACGTGGGAGGGGGGGGTTTGGTGAAAGGGGGAGAAGGGAGGGGAATTTGGTGGTGGGGAGGAGGAGGGTGGTGAAGTTGGGGAGAGGGAGGGGTTGGTGGAGGTGGGGAGGAGGAGGGGTCGGTGGAAGGGGGTTGGTGAAGGTGGGGTAAGATGAGAAACTTAAGGATGGTGGAGGCGGGTGTACTTTGAAGTGTTTTTGTCTCCCTGTAAGAGATGAATTGATTTCTTTCAAGATCTCTGTGTGTAATGTTATGTCTGTGTATGTGCACCTTCTATAGGAAGAGACATTTGTGTGTGGCATTTGTGTATGTGCTGCGGACGTTTATGAATCAATCATACACCTGTGTATTTGCGCGAGTCTGCATCCATGTTTTACGTGTATTTGTTAATGTAACTGTATACGTCTGTGTATGTATTGCTGACCTGGACCCCTGTGTGTTATTATTACATTATCATTCTATTTTTTGTTTGGTATGCAATATTTGTATGTTTGCATATATCTATATTAAATACTTTGCAACCTTTTTGTGCCATGAAATTGTTCGTTTGTGTGTTGTTGGCACGCGAACTCCCCCCCTCATTCCCACGTACGAACAGCATTGTCCTTGCGCGTGTGTGCGTATGTGCTCGCCCGTGTAGACTCTACGTGTGAACAAAAATTACTTTCCAATTTCCACATCTGTTTCCCTGTGCGTCTATGACTCGCGGTTCGTACACGGTTATTTCCCGTTGAGTTTTGTGCAGTGTGAAAACAAATGATAGGATTCGCGTGTGCAAGTGTGTGTCTAATCCTCTGTTTGGCCGGGCACAGGTGTCCGTGCAGGTGTTAACAGCTGCGTTCTTTTGTGTGACTTTTTTTCTTTCTCTTTTGAGTTCACGGGTGTCTTTCTGTGGCTGTAGCTTCTATATGTATACCACACCGCGAATTTTCTACACCACATAACGACTATCCAGTCTATCTTTTGCCTGTCTATATACTAGTGACTATATACCTATCTATATCATATATTATATATCATATATACATATTATATATATCATATACATATATGCCGATATCTATATATTATTTATGCTATATAGATATATATATATATATATATAATTATATAAATTGATAATATAATGTGTTGTGCCATTGTGTGATGTGGTGCTGATACAGTGAACACGCTTATCTCTAGCTCTGGGTCTATCCTTTACCTCTGCGTTTGATCCTGCGTCGTATCTGCTCCTTCTTATTCTGCTTATTGATGATGTATCCTATTCTGTCTAGATTGGCTGATCTTATTCATAGCGCATGGACCCGACCTATGCTTGTCTACGGTGTTGCTTTTGTGTGTTGTGTGTGTGTGTGTGTGTAGATGTTGATAGTGTGCGATGGTTGGAATGATGTAGTGTAGTGTAGTGTGATAGGAATGGATGAGCTGTATAGATAATAAGTGATAGAAATGTGTAGTAGTGATGATGCCCAAACAAATGAAAACATAATTTAACAAATCGATACACCACAAAACGCCAATAAAATAACACAACANGGAGGGAGGGAGGGAGGGAGAGAGAGAGAGAGAAGAAGAGAGAGATGTATGAAGAGAGAGAGAGAGAAGATGAGAGAGAGAGAAGAGAAGAGAGAAAGAGAGACTAGAGAGAGAGAGAGAGAGAGAGAGAGAGGGGGGGGGGGGAGCCGAGAGAGAGAGAGAAGAGAGTAGAGAGAGAGAGAGAGAGAGAGAGAGAGAGAGAGAGAAGAGAGAGAGAGAGAGAGAGAGAGAGAGAGAGAGAGAGCGAGAAGAGAGCGGAGAGAGAGAGAGAGAGAGAGAGAGGAGAGAGAGAGAGAGAGAGAAGAGAGAGAGCAGGAGAGAGCGAGCAGAGAGAGAGAGAGAGACGAGAGAAGAGGCAGACAGACAGACAGACAGGGAAACATAGATAGATATAGTAGGTCAGAGGACATCTGCACCAAGAAAGAGAGAGAAGGAGAAGTGAAGAGAGTAGATATTTAGGAAAGGAACAGGGAATGTAGGAAGGAAAGCAGATAGACATTTCGATAATTCCTGCAAAAGAGAAGAAAGAAAAGTGCCCTTAGGAGGAAAATAAAAGAAAATTGAAACCTCCTAAGGAGTGGACCTGAGTCCAGTCAACTG
>NW_020872392.1:230814-233314 GCF_003789085.1 Penaeus vannamei | reverse complement strand
GGTTTCCGTTATGTATGCAACATATTTTTTGTATTGCTTTTAGTCCAGAGTGTTCTTTGCAAAAAATGTTCTCTAGTTTTAGCAGCTGCAGAATTAACCCTTATTATCATAAGCTTTCGAAAACCTTTTTCACTTTTTTATATATTTTGTTATCATTAATCATTTTTGTAAAGAACATAGAATACGATACAACCATTTTACATAACATACTAGAGCATTATGATCAAATCATAATTGCATTAGGTAGTCATAGGAATCGTAGCATAACACAATATAACCTGGAAGAAAACAGTAATTATTAATTGTATCATCATACACTGGTGTAAGATTTTGATGTTATATGTGGTGTCTTCATATGGCGCTGGGTAGTTTCGGTTAAGATTACAGTTATATCTTACAGTTTCAATGTATTCTACATATCCTTATTCCTTGAGACATTTCTTTTTTGTTAATGTGCGTGCGTGTGATTGTAAATGTTCGTGAGTGCATGCGGGTGTTTTTTTGAGTGTTTATGCATACGTGTGTGTGTATGTGTGGGGCTCATGGTGAACAGATTGCAGTGTGTGTGTATGTTTGAGTGTGTGTGTTATTTTCAGTATTTATGTCTGTGTGTGCGTGCGAACGTGCATGTACATGTACATATTCGGTGGTTTGCGTGTATTTACGGGAGTGTTTCGGGTATCCGTGTAGTTTGCGTGTGTAAACCTCAGCTTACGTATTTGCGTGCGCACACAAACTTACCGTTCTATATCCAATAAAACCGCCTGATGAGTTTTAATCCAGATATCATAGTGAATCTCATTTGGAGAGCTTGCATGCTGCATGCAATCTCACGGGATGCAGCCCTAACTGATACAGAAAGGACCCAAATCGACTGGATTGCAATAGATTAATACTCGGACACGAAACAAGGAAGGGAAAGCACCGTGAAAATGTTGCTATTCGATGAAGAAATATAAAAAAAAAAAAGAGAGAGAAAAAAAGGAAAGAACGGATGACAGATTGAAAGAAGGAAAAAATAAAGAAAATGAGAGAAAGATAGAAAAAAAAGAGAAAGAAAGAAAGAAGTGCATGAAACAAGAAAGACAGGCACCATTAAAGGGCATATGTGAAGTAACAACTGAACATTTTTTAAAAGGGAGAATTAGCTCGCAAACCATCTCTCTAATATGAGTAAAAAAGGAAATCTGAAAATAATTCCCCCAAATTGATTTATTTCGATTTTCCGGTCAAGTTATATTTTCCCGCGAAAACCCGGAACCCGGATGTGTGACGTCAATTCCAGAACGCGATCACCGCATTCTCTGCATTCAATGCATTGTACATGGCGGACTCACAGCAAGACTACAGCGGCAGTGAAATCAGTGAAGTTTCATCGGATTATTCCGACGAGAACACTGGTACAACTTCTTCAGAGGGTGCCTACATCTTCGAAGAGTTGGAAGAAGAAGAGGAATATCAAGGGTTGATGGTTGTTGGACCGTACATGCACGAGCCCGACGCTGCGGATGTCGTGGAAGTTGTGCCAAACCAGCCAGACATGGAGTGGCGTCGAGACTCGAAGAGATTGAATGAAGGGTAATTTTCTAAATTATTTTTTGTAGTCGAACGTGTGATCCCGCTTCTGTATGGTACAGAATTTCTGCAGAATGAGGTATCTCTTTGTCTGCACCCGTGGCGCAGGCCTACATCATTCGCGAGTGGAGGGGCATCGGTATTTGTGTTGTGCTTTTTGGGGTGTACCTACCCTACCTCTGTGTAGTAATACATGCACACTTGCAATGCACTCGGCACACTGTGTCGTACCCACGCAATGAATGTTTGCTACGCCGCCAAGCAAAAGTGTTCTCTCAGAGTTTGTTTTGCGCTGTTGTGATCATGACAAATATAAATTGGAAATGGCCTACCGTTTTGCAAATCCCATGTCGTAAGCCATTCTGTTCGCAAAGCAATCGGGCTCGAAGTGTTTCAGGCAAAGTACGCTGGTTGGCACAGGCTGAAAGTTGCTCCGCTTGGCATGCACAAAACGTGTCCACTTCCTTGCTATGTCGCGGTCTTTTGGCCATTCAAATAGCTGGTGACATGAATGGGAACAATGAATTGCTACACAACGCCGCGGCATCCTTTGTTACAAACTTTAATAGCTTGAAACTGGGACAATTCCATGACATCCTTGACTCGCGGGTGCACTGTGTGTATCGCGCTATTCAACAAGATTCTCCCTGGTTCTGGGAATGACGTCACGACCGGGGATTGCCGAAGACCGCCGGGTTTTGCATCTTCGTTTCTAAGGGCGTTGCTATGGGATTTTAGGGGATACCAAAGGGTCTCTTCGATTTTTTTTTTTTTTTTTTTTTTTTGCATGAATACGCTAAGCATACATTATTGAACAATATTCAAAGAAAAAACAATGCACGATAATTACTTCACATTTGCCCTTTAAAGTTTTCCAAGAAAAAGAATGAAAGTAGGAAAGAAACTTAATGAGAGAAAAAAAAGA
>NW_020872392.1:218314-220814 GCF_003789085.1 Penaeus vannamei | reverse complement strand
GGATATGGGAGGGGAAGAATGGGAAAAGGATGAGGAGAAGAGGGTTAAGGAAGAGAGAGGGAGAGAAATGAAAGGGAGGGGAGGGAGGGAGAGTGCGAGTGGAAGAGTGAAGGAGAAGGGGAGAAAGGGAGATGGAGAAATAGGGAGAAAGGGAAGGGAGAGGAAGGGGAAGAGGAGGGGGAAAAGAGTGAGATGGGAGAGAAGGAGGGGAGGAATGGGAGAAGGAGAAAGAGAGAAGCAAGGGAGAGAGAAAGGATGGGGAAATACGAGAGATGGAGAGTGGGTTGGTGGAGGAGGAAGAGAGACACAGGAGAGGGCCAAGAATAGAGAAGCAGGGAGGAGGAGAATCGGGAGAAGGGGGAAGGGGGAGCAAGGAGAGAGGGGGTATAGAAGAAGAAGAAGAAGAAAAAGAAGAGAAGGAGTGGAGGAGGCGGTGATGGCCAAGGAGGAGATGTTGAGATGCTTATAAAGATGGAAGAGGCAAAGGAGAGGAAAATGAAAGCGAAAAGTTGCGGGAAAAAAATGACCAAAAATTAGAGAAAGACAAAGGAAAAAAGATGGAGGCAATGAGGCTGGCGTGAAGAAAAAGACGAGACGAGGAGAAATTAGAGAAAAAAGTGATAGGGTAAGGCTGAGAGAGAGAGAGAGAGAGAGAGAGAGAGAAGAGAGAGAGAGAGAGAGAGAGAGAGAGAGAGAGAGAGAGAGAGAGAGAGAGAGAGAGAGAGAGAGGAGAGAGAGGGGGGGGGAGAGGGAGAGAGAGGGGGGAGGGAGAGGAGAGAGAGAGAGAGAGAGAGAGAGAGAGAGAGAGAGAGAGAGAGAGAGAGAGAGAGAGAGAGAGAGAGAGAGAGAGAGAGAGAGAGAGAGAGAGAGAGAGAGAGAGAGAGAGAGAGAGAGAGACGGACAAGACACATACACAAATAGACTGACACACAAACAGGAAGACAAACATACAAAAACGACAGACAAACAGAAAGAGAAAACAATAAAAAAATAAAAACAAAATAAAAGGATGAATGGGAAAAAACGAA
Organism: Penaeus vannamei; assembly: GCF_003789085.1. NCBI lineage: Eukaryota > Metazoa > Arthropoda > Malacostraca > Decapoda > Penaeidae > Penaeus > Penaeus vannamei. The sequence goes on along the minus strand of NW_020872392.1, from coordinate 219,786 downwards.
ATCCCCGAGACAGTTAGCGGAGGAGGAAAAAGAAGAGCAAGAAGGAGAATAAGAAAAAGAAAGATAATTATAGCGTTGCTGATGACGACGGAGATGGGGAGGAAAGGGTTGGAAGATGAACGGGTAAGAGAGGGAGACGGAATAAGAATAGGGAAGAGAGAAGAACGAGGGCGAAGGAGGGAATAGATAGAGGGGAGAGACGGGGGAAGGGGGGAAGTCAGAAGGAGGATTGAGGAGCAGGGGATGGAGGGGCAGGGGAGAGAGGGAGGGTTAAAGGAGAGATGGTGGGTGGAAAGAAGAAGGGAGGGAAGAGGAGTAGAACGAGGACGAAGGAGGGAGAGATGGGGGCGTGGGGGACGGGGGGGGGTTCAGGGGAAGGAAGACGAGACGGAGGGAAAGGGAAGGAGGGAAGGGAAGGGGGGTGGGGAGATTCAGGAGGAAGGAAGACGAGACGGAGGGAGGGGGAAGGAGGGAAGGGAAGGGGTGGGGAGAGAGGAAGGAAGGGAAGGAGGGAAGGGGAAGGGGGTTGGGAGATTCAGGAGGAAGGAAGACGAGACGGAGGGAGGGGGAGGAGGGAAGGGAAGGGTTGGGAGATTCAGGAGCAAGGAAGACGAGAAGGAGGGAGGGGGAAGGAGAGGGGAGGAGAGCAGAGGCCGTACGTCAAGGCACAAGCAGGTGCAAGCATGCACGCGGGATTGGCTCAAACACGAGGCCGGTACTTGAAATCTGCTTGATAGTTGACTTCGCAAACGGATTAGACACATCATTTCACTTTGTGTGTGTCTGTCTGTCTCTGTCTGTCTTTCTGTCTCCCTTCTCACTCTCTGTCTTTGTCTGGCTTCTGTCCTCTCTCACTCTGTCTGTGTTTTTCTGTCTCTTTCTCACTCTCTGTCTCTGTCTTCATGTTCCTCTCTCACTCTCTCTGTCTCTCTCTGTCTTTCTGTCTCTCTCTCTCACTCTCTGTCTCTGTCTTTCTATCTCTCTCTCACTCTCTGGTTCTCTCTGTCTTCTATGTCTCTCTCTCTCACTCTCTGCCTCTGGCTTTCTGTCTCTCTCTCACTCTCTGTCTCTGTCTTTCTCTCTCTCTCTCTCTCTCTCTCTCTCTCTCTCTCTCTCTCTCTCTCTCTCTCCTCTCTCTCTCTCTCTCTCTCTCTCTCTCTCTCTCTCTCTCTATATATATATATATAATATATATATATATATATATATATCTATATCTATATCTATATCTATCTATACATCTATATATCTATATCTATCTATCTATCTATCTATCTACTATATATATATATATATAATATATATATATAATATATATATTATATATATATATTTATATATATATATATATGTATATATGTATATATATATATATATATATATATATATATATATATATATATATATATATATATATAATATATATATATATATATAAATCTGTCTTTCAGTCTCTCTCGCACTTAGTCCTC
>NW_020872392.1:205814-210814 GCF_003789085.1 Penaeus vannamei | reverse complement strand
TCTCTCGCTCCTCTCTCTCTCCTCTCTCTCTTTTTCTCTCTCTCAGTCTGTCTCTCTATTTCTTTCTTTATGTTTGTCTATCTTTTTCTCTTTCCTTCTCTCCACTTATGATTGTATGTCTTTGGTTGTGAATGCGTGTTCGTAGAATTATTCGCCTTTAAACTCCAGCATCATAAGGTTTGAATTGGAAAGAAACTCAACAGTGGCGGGCAGGGGCAGGCAATATCCGTTTTCTACGTTCAATGCACATCAAACATGAATAATATTAAGGTAAACTAATATAAAAAAAATCCTCAGGTCTGCACACTGGTCATTTCCATGATCGACTTGTCTCTAAAATTTCGAAGCTCTCTTGAAAATATTCCGTTGCGCAAAAAGAATGTTATGTTGCATATAAGCCGACGAAATTGATGCATCATGAAAATGCAAAACAACAGTGTATTCACCCGCGTATTTTTTTAAAAATTGCATTTAATATTTTAGAAAAATTAATTGTTTTATTTACCATTTTCTCGTTTGCAAAACAAATATAAAAAGAACTACAGATACCCTCTCTATATTTGTTTTTAAGCTGCTATGGTAATTAAACGGGGTTTCCCTTTACGAGCACGAAAGCGATAAAAAAGGAAAACACCAAAAAAAGAGATATTGAAAACAAATAAAAATAACATAGACCGTAATCTTTCTGTTCGACCTATAACCGATTCGTTATGTCTGAACAAACAGAATTTACTTTATTTTTCTTTTTTTTATTTATTATTTCATCGCTTCTTTCATTTATTTCCATATAAACAGCTACATCATTCCTATTTTATCAAGGGGGAATCGCAGTTCCTTCTGATGATGTTCTACGAAACTGAAGAAGAGAGAGAGAGAAAAGAGAGGGAAAGAGAGGGAAAGAGAGAGGGAAGAGAGGAAGAGAAGAGATAGATAGATGAGAGAGAGAGAGAGGGAAAGGGGGAAAGAGAGAGAGAGAGAGAGAGGAGAGAGAGAGAGAGAGAGAGAGAGAGAGAAGAGAGAGAAGAGAGAGAGAGAGAGAGAGAGAGAGAGAGAGAGAGAGAGAGAGAGAGAACGAGAGATCATCTGGGAACATCCTTTTTTTTTTTTTTTTTTTTTTTTTTTTTTAACATTTAACGGTTATGTTTCATGTTGTAATTATAACATGGAAGTTATTGTTTTGCGGCAAGAGGTAGCAGCCTTTCTAAAAGTAAACATTGGTTCTCGTATATCTAAGGTTTAATTGGGAAATTATTAATAAAGGCAAGAGCTTTGTAGGTTTTTAATGATTATTAATAACACAAACTATGGAGTGTTAGAGGAAAATAGGGACTGATGTGCGTTTTCGCGCTCTCTCTCTCTCTCTGCTCTCTCTCTCTCTCTCTCTCTCTCTCTTCCTCTTCTCTTTTATCTTTTTTTTTTTTTCAAGTATTTCTTCTTTTGATCTTCTTTTATTCTTTATCTATTTTGTTTCCTTTGTTTCCTTTATTTTTTTTTTATTTTTATTTAATTTTTCTTTTTTTGCTTCTTTTTTCCCTTTTTATTCTTCTTTTTCTTTTTTTTTCTTCTTATTGTTTTCTTTTTCTTCTTCTTTTCTTCTTTCTCTTTCGTTATTTTTATTTTATATTTTAATTTAACAAATTATTTATTTCTTTTTCATTTTTTTTTTAGCAACGGATGACGTCTGAGGGATTTGATCTAAAGGCGAGGCAGTGGCATGAGGGGCTTGAAAGTAAAGCGGTATTATAGAATTTAATAATCAATTTTTTTGTTATTTCTTCTTCTCTTTCTCATACTACATTTCCTTTGATTACTTGTTTTTTTTATTTCTTTTTACTTCTTCTTTTTTCTTTTTTCTTTTTCTTCTTTCTCCGTCGCCTCCTCTTCCTCTCCTTTCCTCTCCTTTCTTCTCCTTAATATTTTCTTTTACGCAAGAATTAACTACCATCAATGGTATGCGGGGCTTGCAAGTAAAGCAAGTTGCATGTAGATATGAGAATAGAACGCATACATATACTGCAATATTATAGAATGTAATGATTACATCTTTTTATTTCTCCTTCTCTCTCTCTCTTACTACATTTCCTTTGTCTACTTGTTTTTAATTCTTTTTATCTCCTTCTTTTTCTTCTTTCTTCTTTCTCCGTCTTGTCCCCGCCTCCTCTTCCTCTCCCCTTTTTTTTTCTCCTTTTCCCTTCATTTTCTTTTACGTAAGAATTAACTACCATCAAGAAATCTTAAGACGTCAGAATCTCATGAAGTTTATTAATGAAGAGCCTTGAAGTATGGGGCAACCGAGCTCAATTTCTGATCGGACCTTGGGTATTCTTAGGCGCACGTGCGTGAAATTTCGAAGTAGATTTAATGGGGATCACTTTGGAAGAAATTAAAGAATAAAAAGGCGGGGGGAGGGGAGGAGAGGAGGAGGGAGGAGGGAGGAGGAGGGAGGGAGGGAGGAGATGAGGGAGAGAGAGAGAGCCAGAGAGGAGAGAGAGGAGAGAGAGAGGAGAGGAGGAGAGAAGAGAGAGAGAGAGAGAGAGAGGAGAGAGAGAGAGAGAGAGAGAGAGAGAGAGAGGAGAGAGAGAGGAGAGAGAGAGAGAGAGAGAGAGAGAGAGGAGAGAGAGGAGAGGAGAGAGAGAGGAAGAATGAAGAGAGACAGAAACAGACAGAAGTGGAAGAGGAAGAACGAAAAAGAGAGACAGAAACAGAGAGAGGGAAAGGAAAAATGAAAGAGAGAGACAGAAACAGAAAGAAAGGGAGAGGGAGAATGAAAGAGAGAGACAGAAACATAGAGAGAGGGAGAGGAAGAATGAAAAAGAGAAACAGAAACAGAGAGAGAGGGAGAGGAAGAATGAAAGCGAGAGACAGAAACTGAGAGAGAGAGGGAGAAGAAGAATGAAAGCGAGAGACAGAAACAGAGAAAGAAGGAGAGAAGAGATGAAGGAGAGAGAGAACAGTAAAAGACAGAGGGAGAGGAAGAATGAAATAGAGAGACAGAAGCAGAGAGAGGAGGAATGAAAGAGAGAGAGAGACAGAGAAAGATAGGAAAACCCAACTTAGACAACTAAAAGGGAAAAGTTATATGTAGAGTCCATGGAACTCTACCTTAACTCTCCTCTTGTAAGACCAATGCCATCAAACTCTACTGTTAATTTCCATATTCACAAGGTCCTGGAACTAAATGGTCGAGACGGTGTGACTAATGGGAAATAATGGATTAAAGATGAAAGGAATTTAGAGAAATCGTGTCCAGTAGATAGACAGATTTTGTCGATTTAGTTGTCTGTTTTTATATAATTATTTTGAAGATTTCTATTTGATACAAATTGATTAGATGATATTAAAGGTTTATGTTGAATATTGGTGTTTCTTTAAGACAATGTGATTGCAGGTTTATGGTGAATATTTGTGTCTATTTAAGATAGGATAATTAAAGGTTTATATTGTATATTAGATCTTTTGTTTTACTTAAAGACAAGGTATACGCTGGGATCTGGGTTTCTTACTTTGCTTTTCGTACCCGGGTCTAAGTTACAACTTTAATACTTAAGAAGTTAAAGAGGTCATTAACATACAATTAGCTCCTAAATTCTATGTCAAGAATTACTCTCTCTATCTCTCTGTCTAACTATTTATCTATCTATCTCTCTCTCTCTCTTCTCTCTCTCTCTCTCTCTCTCTCTCTCTCTCTCTCTCTCTCTCTCTCTCTCTCTCTCTCTCTCTCTCTCTCTCTCTCTCTCTCTCTCTCTCTCTCTCTCTCTCTCTCTCTCTCTCTCTCTCTCTCTCTCTCTCTCTCTCTCTCTCTCTCTCTCTCTCTCTCTCTCTCTCTCTCTCTCTCTCTCTCTCTCTCTCTTCTCTCTCTCTCTCTCTCTCTCTCTCTCTCTCTCTCTCTCTCTCTCTCTCCTCTCTCTCTCTCTCTCTCTCTCTCTCTCTCTCTCTATATATATATATATATATATATATATATATATATATATATATTATATATATATATATATATATATATATATATATATATATATATATATATATATATATATATATATATATATATATGCATATATATATATATTTCTCTCTCTCTCTCTTTCTCTTAATTTTTTCTCTCTCTCTCTCTCCTCTCTCTCTCTCTCTCTCTCTCTCTCTCTCTCTCTCTCTCTCTCTCTCTCTCTCTCTCTCTCTCTCTCTCTCTCTCTCTCTCTCTCTTTCTCTTTCTCTTCTCTCTTCTCTGCTCTCTCTCTTACCCCCCCCCCCAAAAAAAAAAAAAAAACACACACACACTAACATACACTCACACAAACCATTCTAAAGAGTATATATATACAGTTTCTACCCGTAAGAGTTTTAGCCGCTATCAAGAACGGTTGCATGCGACACGGGGGTTCTGTGTTCTGCAACGACCATTGGTAGTGTATGTTGCAGCCTCGAATTGCAGTACCTACGGACACGGCGAGGCTTTGTCCAGAATTACGAATGAGTTGTCATCTGTTGCATAAGTTGTCACGAGTATTTTGACCGGAAATGTAGAAATGAGATAGAGGTGTAGATATAGATGTAGAGAGAGGGGTAGATTTATAGTGAAGATATTCATTCTCATTCATAACTTTTCTACATTTGTCGCAATGAAAACGGTTCAGACAAATGAATAATTTATCATATCGGTCGACGGACGGATAGATGAACAAACAAAAATTAGACGAATGAAAGTACAAATAAGCGAGAATGAAGAGATGAGTATAGTATATAATAAACATTCTCATTCATAGTTTTTCCACATTTGTCGCAATAAATACGGTTTAGACAAATGAATAGATTTTTTATATCAATCGACGGACGGATATGATAAACAAATACTCAAGCACGAACAGATAAATAAGTAAAAATATATGGTAAACAGGTTCTATAAAGACAATAAAGGGACCCCCTCACACATACCCCTCACAATAAATAAATAATAAATAAATAAATAAATAATAAAATAAAAAATATACATAAAATGCAGC
>NW_020872392.1:185814-190814 GCF_003789085.1 Penaeus vannamei | reverse complement strand
GTTAAACGCTAATGATATCCCATTTTCTATGAACGGACGTGAATATATTACGGGCTTGATGGGATACTCATACAAGAATAAAATGTTTTTGACGCCGCTAGACTGAAAACAAACAAGTACATCTGCGAGATAGAGAGACACGTGTAGACAATTCCAGGCGTAAAATAATTTATGACACTGGCGAGACGACGGCGCCAAAAATAGAAAATGGAATCCCTAACTGGCAGCTTTTCCAGCCAAACCCTAAAATTATTATCAAAGTCTTTGTCTTTTGTTCCGTTGCAGATTCTTTCTTGCTTTTATTTTGCTTTTGGCTGTCCCTTATGGCGTGTTTTGATGTCGTCTTTGTCACTGCTGTGTGAGGTTTTATCTTTTCATATGGGGGAGGTATTTACTGTAGTTTCTGAACGAACAGATTTTAGCTTCCCGAACGACCGTTGGCAACTCTTTTAGATTTCCCTGACTCTTTCTCTGGCTTTTAGCTGTCTGTCTGTCTGTCTGTCTGTCTGTCTCTCTCTCTCTCTCTCTCATCTCTCTCTCTGCTCTCTCTCTGTCTCTCTCTCCCCTCTCCCTCTCTCCCTCCTCCTCCTCCCTCCAATCCTTCCTCCTTCCCTCCCTCCCCTTATCCTTCTCTGTCTCTCCTCCTCTTGCATCCCCCCCCCATCTCCTTCTCTTTCTCTCTCTCTCTCTCTCCACTCGTCTCTCTCTCTCTTCTCTCTCTCTATCTCCTCTCTCTCTCTCCATCTCCCTCTCTCCTCCGTCATGATCCCTCATTCCATCCTCCTCCTTCCTCCCTCACTCCTCCCTCACCTCCTTCCCTCCCATCCTTCTCTCCTCCTCCATCCTCCATTCCTATCCCTTTCCCTCCTCCCCTCTCTGTCTCTTCTCTCCGCTCACCCCTCCCCCCTCCTTCTCTCTCTCTCTCCTTCTCTCTCCTCTCCTTCTCTTCTCTCTCTCTCTCTCCTCTCTTCTCGTCTCTCTCTCTCTCTCTCTCTCTCCTCCTCTCTCTCCTCTCTCTCTCTTTCTCTTCTCTCTTCTCCTCTCCTCCTCTCCTCTCTCTCTCTCTCCTCTCTCTCTCTTCTCTCCATCTCTCCTCTCTCTCTCTCTCTCTCTCTCTGCCTCTCCCTCTCTCTCTCTCTCTCTCCTCTCTCTCTCTCTCTCTCCTCTTCTCTCTCTCTCTCTCTCTCTCTCTCCCTCTCTTCTCTCTCTCTCTCTCTCTCTCTCTCCCTCGCTCTCTCTCTCTCTCTCTCTCTCCTCTCTCTCTCTCTCTCTCTCTCTCTCTCTCTTCTCTCTCTCTCTCTCTCTCTCTCTCTCTCTCTCTCTCTCTCTCTCTCTCTCTCTCTCTCTCTCCGCATCTCTCTCTCTCTCTCTCTCTCTCTTTCTCTCTCCTCTCATCTCTAACACACACCGCAGAATCTCCCAAACATCAAATAAGAAGAGATGCTTTTAGGTCACCATGCAAACTTGATGCGACGTGATGGGGGGATGAAACACCGTATTCTTTTCCGAAACAGGATTTGATACGTTAGAAAATTTGCATGTAACTATCAGAAGGGTATTGGTTACGTTTTTCTTCTTTTATTTTTTCCTTTCCTAAATTGCAATGCCACGCCCTTAATGGAGTGATAATATTTGCATTCGGTGGGATAACATTGAAAGAAGAAAATGGATGAACGCTTGAATTTATGGTGATGGATGTGTTGAGGAAAAAGAAAATACTTACTTGGTTTATCAATTTCATCTATATATTTACACACACAAACACACACGCACATATATATTGATATTGCAACGAAGACTTCAGCCGAGAAACTAATAAAACATATTTCTATCACTGGAAAAGAAGGAAAGAAAAAGAATTAATGATAATAAAGAAAATATTAACGTAAGAAAAAGAAAAAGAAGGGTTTCCACATCTCCTTCGTCATAAAAACACACATAAATAAAGCATAAAATTTAAAACATAACCATCCCCCCCATATATATGCATATGTTGTGTGTGTGTGTGTGTGTGTGTGTGTGTGTGTGTGTGTGTGTGTGTGTGTATGTTTGTGTGTGTGTGCATACATACATACATACACACACACACACACATATACTATATATATATATAATATATATATATATATATATATATATATCTATATATATATATATATATATATATATATATATATATATATTATATACACACACACACACAATAATATTCCAGGAACCCAGGACAGGCAGGAACCTCTCGCTATACACTGGCAGCGGGAGAGAGGGAGAGCGGCCGGGCTGGCGGAGGCCTTCCCCAGCGTCAGGGTTGCAAATTCCTGTTGATTTGTTTGTTGAAACTTCCATTCTGCATTGGGAGTTGGCCGCGTGTGTTTGCCGTCGGAGGGATGCGTGTGTGGCGGGTTTTTTTTTCGTCGGATGGAGGTACTGGTGGTGTGTTGGGAGGGGTGGGGGTGGTGTGGGGGTGAGGGTGGAGGGTGGGGTTTCTCATATTCGTATTTTGTTTATTTGTTGTTTTTGTTATTGCGTGGAAATTGATTTTATGCGCAGGTTTGTGCATATAGAAATACGCATATGTATAATATATTTAATTCTCTCTCTCTCTCCTTTTATGTTATCTATCTATATTTATATATAGATATACATGCTTTATATATAGAGATAGATAGATAGACACATACATGTACTATATATATATTATATATTATATATATATATATATATATATATATATATATATATTATATATATATATATATTTATTTATATATATATATATATTATAATATTTATATATATATATATATATATATATTATATATATATATATATATATATATGTATATATAATATATATATATATATAAATATATATATATATAATATATAAATATAAATAATATATATATAATATATATTATATATTAATATATTGTGTGTATTATTATATAATATATATATATATATAATATATATATATAGTATATATGTAAATATATATATATATATATATATATATATATATATATATATTATATATATGTATATATATTATATATATATAGGTATTATAATTATCATATAACCTCTATCTGTGTTTATATATTCTATCTACCATATTTGTTAATGTACATACGGCTACAATTGTTCATAAATTCATCAATCTATCAATCTGCCTTCATCCCTGTCCATAATCCGACCGCAAACCCGGCCGACGGAGATTCCCAGCCGCCAGCACGCATCACACACCTCCGCCATTTTGCCTTCGCTTCTCCTTCCTCAGCTTCGCCGCTCTCGACCGCTAAGCCCCGGGCGGTTCATAACTTTAAACACAGGAGAAGGGCTGAGAGATGAGCTGGGTGAGCGGCTTAGCTTGATAAGACACCCCCGGACAGCTGGGGAGGGTAAAAAAGCTGTTTTTCCTCCGAGTAGCGGCGATCACCTGTGGATACCTATCAGGGGTGTTGTGCCGGGTATGCATTGCTACAACTGCTAGCTGGATTTTAAAAACCGCTAGGCTGGATTTTAAAGACCGCTAGGCTGGATTTTAAAAACCGTCATCTGGATTTGAAAAACCGCTCGACTTAAGAATAAAAGCCCCTCATCTTCCCACTGAAAGTGAATTTATAAATCGCTAAATAGAGAGGAAACTTTTTAAAAATTTCCGCTAGAAAAACTCGAAAAACTAGATACCTAGTGGGAAAATCGCTAGAATGGCAACACTGGGTCTGACTGGTGGTAGTACAGCTTCGGTTTTGTCCTTTTTGTAACTTTTTTTATTCTTTGTTTTTAAAATATCCTTTTGAAAAATCGAGTGTACCCGGATTTCATTCATTCTTCTTTCTTCACATTGCGTGTTTTTCCTCTTTCTCTCTTGTTTTTTGTTTTTTTCTCTAATCTCCCCTAATGGTACTGTGCTGAGGTTTACTATTTTCATGCCGGGATGCGAGATACATCTGTGCAAAACAGCGTATGGTCTCCTGTGAATATGTGTCGATGTGTGTGCGTGTGCGTGTGCGTGCTTGCGTGTGTGTGTGTGGTTGTGTGTGTGTGTGTGTGTGTGTGTGTGTGTGTGTGTGTGTGTGTGTGTGTGTGTGTGTCGTGTGTGTGTGTGTGTGTGTGGTGTGTGTGTGTGTGTGTGTGTACGTGTGTGTGTGTATGGTGTGTGTATTGTGTATGTTGTGTGTGTGTGTATGTGTGTGTGTATTGTGTGTGTATTTGTAGTGTGTGTGTGTGTGTTGAGAGAGAGAGAGACCCTTAAATGGTAAAAATCCCAGCTATATTTCTGGCAGACTAACTAAGTTTCCAGACCTACAAACTTTAAAATTGAAAAGTAAGAAACGGCACAAGAGGAGACACTGCGTACGAAGACGGAAACAGACGCGGCGAGAGAGAGAGAGAGAGAGGAAGGAGAGAGAGAGAAGAGAGAGAGAGAGAGAGAGGAGATGAGAGAAGAGAGAGAGAGAGAGAGAGAAAGAAATAGATGAGAGGAAAGTCGAAGAGAGAGAGAGAGAGAAAAGAAGAAAAGAACACAAAGAAAGTGAAAGGTAAAAGTAAGAAAACAGAACAGAGATCGAATAGATCGAAAAATCGAAAAAAAAACAAAAACAAAAACAACAAAGAAGTTCCAAAGAAAGAGAAAGCTGAGAGAATAGATAGCTTTCTCTTCTGCTCAGTACTCAATCTTCATTGTTATGCCTTGTTGCGATCACAACTTCTTGTGCGACGTCATCGGCAGAAAATTAAATCGGATCAACCATCACAGTCTCAAAGCAAAGCTCGAGTCTTGATTAAAAAAGAGAAGAGGATGGGGGCAGATGCCAGACGCAAATAGGGGTTGGGGGAGGGGGAGGAGGAGAGAGGAGAGAGGGAGGGAGGAGAATGGATAGGGAGATGAGAAAGCGAGAGGAGGACAGGGGCAGAGACGAGAGAGGAGGAGGAGAGAGGAGGAGAAGAAGGGAAGGAGAGAGAGGAGGAGGGAGAGAGAAAGATAGGAGGGA
>NW_020872392.1:138314-148314 GCF_003789085.1 Penaeus vannamei | reverse complement strand
ACATATTTATATATGTGTGTGTGTATATATGTATATATATATATATATATATATATATATATATATATATATACATATACATATAGATACACACACACACACACACACACACACACACACACACACACACATATATAATATATATATATATATACATATATTATATACATACACATACACACACACATATATATGTGTAAATGTGTGTATACATATATATATATATATATATACATATATATATATATATATATATATATATATATATATATATATATATATATACATACACACATATCACTGTTTTGTCTCTTGTTTTGATATGTTCATTGAAATTATTATTGATTTACAAATACATCAAGGTAGGGGGCAAGTTCAAGTTAATCTTAGACGAATTAATTTCAAAGGAATTACTTTGTGATTATTATTTGTTTATAGAATAAAGTTGATGATTATGAATGTTTCTATGCCCATTGTATAATTGGCACTCTAAAGAGGAATACTTTTAATCCAACCCACAAGCCTTAAAATTGTTAAGTTATGCTACCCATATTAGAATTAGCTAAGTTAAAATCACTTAAAAAAGTAAAATCCCGGGTGGTGGCAGCACTACCGAGAACATAATTTTAGAATACAATAAAAAAAGTTTCAAGGTCATGTAAGATGGAAATTTTGAAAGGAAATTTATTATCAAATTTATTATTCAATTATTTTTTGGATGATTTCCCAACAAAATTAACAATAGTAAATTTACGAAGAATATATTTTAAAAGTTTGTATACGAAACATTCAAACGACATTGGTGTCATCAGTAGGATTGAAATAAATATCTTACTTATATACATGCTTTAAAATACATGTATATATACATTATTTAAATATAAGTATATATATATCATCACGGACGCACACACGGACGCACGCACTGTAAGAAATATATCATAATTGCACGTACATCTGTATCCGTCTGTCTCTTGCTCTCTGTAAATGTATATATGTATATATATTTATATATGTGTGTGTGTGTAAATATGTATGTTTGTATGTATATACTTATATATTTACATACATATATGATTATATATATACACATAGATAGATAGTTTAGTTATTTAGATATGTAAATAAATTGATATATATAGATATATTTGTAAATAGATTTATTATGTATATTATATATATATATATATATATATTATATATATATATACATATATGTATATGTGTATGTGTGCTTGTGTGCATAGTGAATATATGCATACATATATATATTTGTACGTTTGTGTGTTTGTGCGTAGAAAAATGTGTTCGTGATGAAAGAGAAATGGATTCCCGCGCACAAAACAACAGGCAAATGGAACGGGAGGAGAGAAAGAAAAAAAGATTACCTGCAGCCCTTCCCTCCCACCCCTCCCTCCTCTTCCCTTTCTCCTCTACCCTCCTCCCACACACCCCTCCCTCCCATGTCCTCGGCCGACAAGCGGAACCGAACGATACAAAGAGTTGACAGAGGAGTGAAGGTGTATTGACAGCTCTTGGCCTCCGATGTCTCTCGTGCATATGCCATGAAATTTGGTCTATGTCTGAATCCGAAATTGAATGAGGCTGACATACCTTTTTTTTTTTTTTTTTTTTTAAACTTGACGGAAATGGGTGTGTGTTGGAGGGTGTTTTGCAGTAGGGACAATCTCTCTCTCTCTCTCTCTCTCTCTCTCTCTCTCTCTCTCTCTCTCTCTTCTCTCTCTCTCTCTCTCCTCTCTCTCTCTCTCTCTCTCTCTCTCTTTCTCTCTCTCTCTCTCTCTCTCTCTCTCTCTCTCTCTCTCTCTCCTTTCTCTCCTTTTCTCTCTCTCTCTCATTCTTATGACTGATCACAAGCAACTTCATTAGCATTGCATAAATAAATAGATAAAACTGAACACCACAATATAATTATCAATGGATTCCACGCTATTATCACTATCATATATCCCTGTATCTGTCACGATCACTATCCCCGTATCTCAGGGTGACAGCTCTTTGTCAATCGCTGTTCATCAAAATTCGTTCAGATGAACAACTGCCACGTAGCTGTCGAGGCGCTCATCATTAGAAGGGATTTTTGGGTTTGGCTTCAAGTGCCTCATTAAGCAACAGATGGAAGACTTAGGCTGAAAATAACAAAAAAAAGAGAGAGAGAGAGAGAAAAACAGGGTGAATCAATCAGATAACATCATACATATATACGCAAACAAATATTTCTCTCTCTCTCTCTCTCTCTCTCTCTCTCTCTCTCTCTCTTCTCTCTCTCTCTCTCTTTCTCTCTCTCTCTCTCTTCTCTCTCTCTCTCTCTCTCTCTCTATATTATATATATATATAATATTATATATATATATATATATATATATATATATATATATATATATATATATATATATATATATATATATGTTAAAGCCAGTGCCATGTTAGGGATTCTGACAGTTCGCGCGCATTTTTCCTTACAGCCAAGGGAGAGGCCACCTGGATGTCTGTAGGCTCTCAGCCAATGAGAGGAGTTGACACTTTCACTCTTCACGCGCTCTCTCTCAGGCGACAGCGTCTCTTTGTTCTTTCCCCTTTTTGTGTTTATCATCACCTTATTTCTAGATTCAAGGAATCCCAGTACTTAAGTATAAGTTTTATGTGTTCTCAGATATATATAGGTCTGGTTAGGATAAGTGTTTGAATCTGTTTAGTGGTGTATTTTTTACGAAATATCCTATTGCATGTGTGTAAAATATTTCTTTTCCTAGGTTATGCATTTATCTGTTCGTTAGTTTCTTACTACAAGGCCCTGGATTCTGTTCTATTACTTTGATGTCATTCATGGAGTTAAAAACCTTGTTATCTTAGATCTTCAGTAAAATAGGAATCAACAGCATTGTTTATTTTAACCGTTGCGTAACAAAATTGGCGACCTTGCCAGGATCCAGGTGCGTGTAATGTATTAGGAAACTGCATCATTTATGCCAGTTATCTCTACCCGTCTTTGTAAACATGGCATCTATCATTAGTGAAGAGGATGTCAAGAATTTTCTTTCATCAGAACCATCTGTTGATAAAGTTGAATCATTAGGGAACCATGAACTAAAATTAGTTGCTAAATTTCTTGAACTGGAGTTTCCTTCAGATGTAAATAGATTCCCATTAGTTAACATGATTAACAGGAAATTGTTTGGTATAGAGGATCCTTTTTCAGGGAATTTCCCTGAAGAAATTGACCGTGTTCATGACTTTTCAGCTTCACATGAAGTTACAAGTGAAGGCTCAAGCAATCTTAAAGACCCTTGTGTGCTCTTAGAATTAGAAAAGATCCGTCTGGAGCAGGCCAAACTTGATTTGCGCCGGGAAGAGATGAAGCTAAATCATGAGTTTAGAATAAAACAGCTGGAGAGCAATCCTGTCTCTATTCATTCCTTTGATGTGGCAAGACAGGTAAGACTTGTTCCACCTTTTTGTGAGCGGGATGTCACCAAGTACTTTGTGATGTTTGAAAAGGTTGCACAGAGTTTATGTTGGCCCAAAGAGTATTGGCCAATATTGTTGCAAAGTGTTTTGAAGGGTAAGGCTCAAAGTGTGTATGCATCTTTATCAAACATTCAATGTGTAGATTATGATATTGTGAAAAATACTATTCTGAAGTCGTATGAACTTGTGCCAGAGGCATATAGGCTCAAATATAGAAACACTTTCAAACTAGCTGACCAGACTTTGTAGAATTTGCCAGAGTTAAAGAAGATTTGTTTAATCAGTGGCTTCGTTCAAAAGAGGTAAAGTCAGACTTTGTTAAATTAAAGGAACTAATGTTATTAGAGGAATTTGCCAGATGTGTTCCTAAAGAAGTTTCTCTATACTTATCTGAACGAGGTGTAGATAATATAGCTGTTGCTGCCATTATGGCTGATGAGTATGTATTGACACATAAGACCTATACTAATAAATTTCCGGGTTTTCAGAATAAGAGAGATGTTGTAGCAGCTTCTCACTGTAAGTTTGCTCTTCCAGATGATGTAGTGGACCATGGAAAGATGTCCAAGCCACATGATTTTGTACAAGGGAAGAAATGTAAGATTTGTAATTACTGTGGGAAGACTGGCCATTGGGAGAGAGAGTGTTGGAAGAAGTCACGAGAAATTAAGGCTAAATCAGTAGCCTTGGTTTCCACTAAAGTAAGTTTATCCAAAAAGTTTTCACCTGTAACTGTTTTCCCCAGAAATAAAGCTTCTTTAAGTTGGATGTAAACAGTGGTGATGGGGCTTCACTGGATCGTATGATAGTTTTATGCACGATGGTACTGTCTCACTTGAGGGTGGGGAAAAGAAATCTGTTCAGATTTTACGGGATACTGGCGCTTTAAAATCTCTCATGTTAAAAGGTTTGGTTGATTTTGAAAGCCCAGAGAAAATAGTTGTTCATGGAGTTGGAGGATCCATCTCTGTTACCCCTGTGAGAGTGTACCTTGAGTGTGAATTCTTTGAGGGTTTTGTGTGTGTAGGCCTGGTGGATCAATTGCCTATGCATGGTGTTCATTTCCTGTTGGGAAATGATATAGCGGGCAAGAAGGTGAACCCTGTCCCGTTATTATCTGAGAAACCTGTAGCTGTGGAAGAAACTAAGCAATTAGTTGAGGAAGTACCCCATGTGTTCCCTGCCTGTGCTGTAACAAGGTCCATGTCAACCAATATTAAAGTACCTCAGACTGGGAATGTAATCAATCCTGTCACTACTACTGATACTGATGCTGTTAACTTGGCTGATACCTTTTTTGCCACCATTGACTCTGTAGATAGAGTAGCACTAGTTAATCAAACTGATATGTCTAAAGGATTAATTGAATTGCAGCAAGCTGACCCTGAGTTGCTTAGCTGAAGCTGCTGTGGCTGAAAATGAGTGTGATGAACTGTCAGTTTGTTACTATTTGAAAAGGGGTGTATTAATGCGTAAGTGGAGACCCCATTCGTCCCCAGCAACTGACAGTGAGTGGGTGACAGTACACCAGGTAGTAGTTCCAAATGTTTATAGGTATGATATAATGAAACTTGCTCATGATTCTACTTTGGCAGGACATTTGGGGGTAAGAAAGACCTTAGACCGGATTTGGCGTAACTTTTATTGGCCTACAATTCGCAAGATGTTTCCCGTTATTGCAGGACATGCCACACATGCCAAATGGTCGGTAAGCCTAATCAACCTCCTGATATTGCTCCATTAATACCCATTCCCCCCTTTGATGCTCCATTCTCCAGAGTGGTTATTGATATTGTTGGCCCTTTACCTAAAACTGCAACAGGATATTCTTATATTCTTACTATCATGGATATGGCTACTAGATATCCTGAGGCTGTTTCCTCAAAAATACCTCAGCTAAAATAGTAGTAAGAGAGTTATTACAGTTCTTCACAAGGTTTGGCTTACCTAAAGAAGTGCAGTCTGACCAGGGATCAAATTTTATGTCCAAAGTTTTCAGACAGTCCCTCCGGGAACTAGGTATTGAGCAGATCACTTCCACTGCTTACCATCCTCAGAGTCAAGGTGCCATAGAACGTTATCATCAAACTCTTAAAGTATGATTACAAAATTTTGTACAGAAAGTCACAAGGATTGGGATAAAGGCTTGCCTTTCTTGCTTTTTGCTACTAGAGAAACACCAAATGATCCTTGGGTTTTCTCCATTTGAGTTAATGTTCACCCACGAGGTGAGAGGACCATTAAAATTATTAAAAGAAGAGTGGCTTGGTATGGATGAGAATGTAGGACTTTTATCTTATGTTAGTGACTTTAAAGAGAAGCTGAACCGTAGTTGGAAAATTGCTAGAGATAACTTGGTTTCTTCCCAAAAGAAAATGAAGAAATGGTACGATAAGAAAGCGAGAATGAGGGTGTTCCAGCCAGGTGATCAGGTGTTGGTTCTGCTTCCCATACATGGTCAACCCTTACAGGCAAAATTTAGTGGTCCATATTTGGTAAAGCAGAAGCTGAGTGATGTTAATTATGTTGTTTCCACCCCAGATAGGAGAAAATCCAGTCGACTATGTCACATAAATATGTTAAAACCATACTACCAGAGGGATTCACCAGATGCTCCAGTGTGTGCAGTAGCTCTAACACCCACAGAAGATGAAGATAATGCTTGCCCGCCAACATTGGAGATGACTGGGACATGGGAGAAGAACACTAACGCCTGGACCAAGGTATCAGATAAGCTCACCCATCTAACAGCAGAGCGGAGAGAAGAATTTGTCTCACTCTTGTCTCGGTATCAGGATGTATTCCGGGACTCACCAGGACTTACAACATTAGCAGTGCATGATGTGAATGTGGGGGATGCTGCACCAGTGAAGCAGGCGCCTTACCGTGTAAATCCAAATCGTCTTGCCCCTCTTCAACAAGAATTGAATTATATGTTAGAACATGGACTAATTGAAGCTTGCCAAAGTGAGTGGTGTTCACCTGTGACTCTAGTGCCCAAGTCTGATGGGGGATATCGATTTTGTATTGATTTTAGGAAAGTCAATGCTCTGACTAAGACAGACACATATCCGTTACCAAGGGTGGATGAGTGCATCGACAAGTGGGAAGTTCTAATTACATTAGCAAGTTTGATCTACTAAAGGGATATTGGCAAGTTCCTTTGACTGACCGAGCTCAGGACATTTCATGTTTTGTTACTTTGGGTCAAACTTATAAGTGTAAAGTGATGCCCTATGGTATGAAAAATGCTCCTGCCACTTTTCAGAGATTGATGAACACTATTACTGCAGGAATCAAAGGCTGTGTAACTTATATAGATGATGTGGTTGTCTACAGTGATTCTTGGGAAGAACATATCTCTGAAGTTGGAGAACTCTTGAATAGATTCTCCAGTGCTAATCTTGTTGTAACCTCGAAAAATGTGAATTTGTTAAAGCCCAAGTACAGTATCTTGGGTATGTAATTGGACAGGGATCAGTAGCCCCACCACTGGCTAAAGTTGAATCTATATGTCGGTGTCCCAGACCTCAGAATAGGAAAGAATTACAAAGATACTTAGGTATGATAGGTTACTATCGTATGTTTATTTAAATTTTACAGAAGTGGTAGCTCCCCTTACTGATTTGTTGAAGAAAGGTATCAACTTTGAGTGGAGTAAGGAATGTGAACTAGCATTTGATCAAGTCAAAGCTATTCTTTCTAATTCCCCTGTATTGCAAGCTCCTAATTTCAGTAAGCCCTTCAAATTGGCTGTAGATGCAAGTGATGTTGGTGCTGGTGCCGTTATTGCAGGAAGATGACCAGGCCATTGATCACCCAGTTTGTTACTTTAGTAAGAAATTTAATTCAGCCAGAAAAATTATTCTACCATTGAGAAAGAGTTATTATCACTTATACTTGGTCTTCAACATTTTGCTGTTTACCTTAATCCTTCTGGCCATGAAATTACGGTGTTTACTGACCATCATCCCCTCAAATATTTGAACAAGTTTAGAGATAAAAACCAGCGATTAACTAGATGGAGTTTATACTTGCAAGAGTTTCATCTTAATATCATTCATATAAAAGGGAAGGATAATGTGATTGCAGATTGCTTGTCACGACTTTGATATTGTTGAAACAAAAATTTCATTGTAAATTTTTCTTCTTAGAAAGGGAGGTGTTAAAGCCAGTGCCATGTTAGGGATTCTGACAGTTCGCGCGCATTTTTCCTTACAGCCAATAGGGAGAGGCCACCTGGATGTCTGTAGGCTCTCAGCCAATGAGAGGAGTTGACACTTCACTCTTCCACGCGCTCTCTCTCAGGCGACAGCGTCTCTTTGTTCTTTCCCCCTTTTTGTGTTTATCATCACCTTATTTCTAGATTCAAGGAATCCCAGTACTTAAGTATAAGTTTTATGTGTTCTCAGATATATATAGGTCTGGTTAGGATAAGTGTTTGAATCTGTTTAGTGGTGTATTTTTTACGAAATATCCTATTGCATGTGTGTAAATATTTCTATGTTCCTAGGTTATGCATTTATCTGTTCGTTAGTTTCTTACTACAAGGCCCTGGATTCTGTTCTATTACTTTGATGTCATTCATGGAGTTAAAAACCTTGTTATCTTAGATCTTCAGTAAAATAGGAATCAACAGCATTGTTTATTTTAACCGTTGCCGTATACATATATATATATATATATATATATATATATATATATATATATATATATACTATATATATATATATATATATATAATATATATATATATATATATATATATATATATATATATATATATATATATATATATATATATATATACTATATGTGTGTGTGTGTGTGTGTGTGTGTGTGTGTGTGTGTGTGTGTGTGTGTTGTGTGTATGTATGCATGCATGTAGTAATGGGCTGCGAGCAAGGCAGAGGTCCCAATAACGCCTCGGTTTCTGGAACACGATAACAGCCGCGACGGGCATCTCCGGCCGACCACTTTGGCTTAAGAAGAAATTCTCAAGATCAAAATTTTCTCCTGTGTCTTGGGGGTCCTTTCAAGACCTTCGCACCTTCTTCTTTCTCCGAGGTCTCAGCTCCACGTCAAGTCTTCCTTTTTTGGCAAGGAATAAATGTACCCTCCCTCTTTTTGCTTCTTTAAAATTTCTTGAAACTAGTATATAAATGTATTCCATGAGAAGTAGATGTCAGATCGAATATTAAAGGTACTCGAAGTTATGGTGTGATTTGTATTTTCCCTTCTTACTGCTTTTATATTAGAGACGATTTTGAATTTACATCCAATGTCTGTAGAAATGAGAAAGGAAGGGGAGAAGAAGAAAGTATAGAAAGAAACGATATACATAGGTGTAAACATAAAAAACACACGCATATGCATAGTATTCCCCCCGCGTCAATCCTTACGCACCTCCCCTTCATCCCTTTAACCACTTCCCTCCCCCTTAACCCCCAACTCCCCTTCCTAACCCCCGCTTCATTTCATCCCTGAACCCCCTCTTACATTCCCTATCCCACCTTCCCCCTTCTTTGAGCCACCCATCTTCGCAAAAAAAAAGAAAAAAAAAAAAAGAAAAAAAAAATCTGACGTAAAGAGAACAAAACTTCAAAGGCTCTTGATCCAGGCTCCCGAGCGGCTCTCGAGTTGGCGCAGAGACATGGATCCAAAACTACGTGACTTGGATAATGATAATCCAAAAGAACATCCTACGTCGTGGCTTCAAACCTTGCTACGTTTCTGCTAATTTGAATTTTTATTTTCATTTTTTTCTTTCTTTTTTTAGCGTGCGTGTGCGTTGGGATAGCTACCGGTTGTATGCGCGTGTACTTGTGTGTGCTTTGTTGTTCATTTATTTTATGCATTTTGGAATGAGCAATTTTTTGGCTGTCTTTGATTTCTTAACATTGATGTTATTGCTGTTTTTGTCGTGGATGTTCCTGTTGTTATCATTTAAGTGTGTCTCTGTGTAAGCATGTATGTGTGCGTGCCTATGAGTGTGTGTGTATAGCATGGCATTTAAAATAAACCTAATTTATATTAATACACACAAAATTAAAGATTACAAAATAATTAAATTGACGATAGTGTAAAAAATGAAAATTACCCAATAAGTAAAAGGAAGGTGCTGAAAAACGCAATAAGTAAATTGAAGGTACTGTAAAAATAATGAAAATTACGGAATAAGTCAATTAAACGTACTGTAAAACTGCGTTCCAGATATAGAGCCAAGTTGAATATATGTTAAGGTATAATGATTCTTTGTTTGATTATGTAATACGAAAATACGGTCATCTAATATTAGCGATGATAATATCTGTACTCATAATGGTAAAGATGAAATGAAGGATAATGATAATGACATTCAAATCATATCAAGAGAAATGATAAATATGTACCTTCATTTTGAAAAATAAAGATGATACAAGAAATGACAAAAAGTAGGGGTTAAATTGCTAAAGTCTTACTATTATTATTGCATTAATGATAAAGATAACAGTAATAATACTAATAACAATGT
>NW_020872392.1:128314-130814 GCF_003789085.1 Penaeus vannamei | reverse complement strand
ATTTGTCTAAAGTTTCTGAAATGGACAAAGTTTTACTTCTGAGGTGGATATGTGCGTCTGATAGGGTAGTTTTTTTTTCTTCTTCTTTTTTAGGAGAGTTATTTTCAGAAACTCGTTGGGCAAGTGTTGTGCGACGGGTGCAAATGCTAAACTTGATTTGCTCGCTGATTGTGCTCATGGATAATGATTAAGGGGAAAATGCATATTTTTTTCTGCAGTCAGAGCAGATGCAACAGCAATGCTGTGTATTTATCGTGTATTACACACACACACACACACACACACACACACACACACACACACACACACACACACACACACACACACACACACACACACACACACACACACACACACACACACACACACACACACACACACACACACACACACACACACACACACACACACACACACACACACCACACACACACACGCGCGCGCGCACACACAAATATACACACGCACAACGAATAATGGTCGGGTACTTTATTGATTTAGAAGATACAACTATGCAATGACAATAAAATCCTTTTCTGAGTGTAGATATATATATATATACATATATATATATATATATATATATATATATATATATATATATATATATATATATATATATAATATTATATATATATATATATATATATATATATATATATATATATATTATATATATATATATATATATATATATATATATATATATATATTATATAATATATATATATATATATATATATATATATTATTATATATATATATTATATATATATATATATATATATATAATATATATATATATATATATATATATATATATATATATATATATATATATATATATATATATATATATATATATATATATATATATATACATATATATATATATATATATATATATATATATATATATATTCTATATATATATATATATATATATATATATATATATATATATATGTATATATATATATATATATATATATATATATATATATATATATATATATATATATATATATATATATATATATATATGTATATATATATATATATATATATATATATATATATATATATATATGTAATATATATATATATATATATATATATATATATATATATATATATATATATATATATATATATATATATATATATATATATATATATATATATATATATATATATATATATATATATATATATATATATATATATATATATATATATTATATATATATATATATATATATATATATATATATATATATATATATATATATATATATATAATATATATATATATATATATATATATATATATATATATATATATATAATATATATATATATATATATATATATATATATATATATATATATATATATATATATATATTTATATATATATATATATATATATATATATATATATATATATATATATATATATATATATATATATATATATATATATTATTATATATATATACACATACATATGTATGTATGTATGTATGTATGCATGAATGTATTTCCCAGGACAGGTAACGTTATTTTTCGGTAACGGAATTGGAAACTAATAAGAAAAGTGTTTTACCTGTTTATTTTCAACAATTGTAAATCTATCAATGTCTTTAATTAGCGTTTTATAACAGTTATTATCTACCCTGTCTGGTTATAGTTGTGAGGGGTAAATGGAAGAAAATAATAGTAACCATTATTTATTTACAATACAGAAAGAAAGAAGGGAAATGAAAGGAATTATAAAAAGAAAGCATAAATGAAAATAAACGCCATATACTTTTCTTTTTTTATATAAATATTCAACGTTAAAGAGAATCTGGAAATACTTCTTTTCCGAGAAAAAAAAATGTTTTTAAAAATCGTTTTATTTGTTTACTTATTACCTAAGTGTATACTGATCTACACCAATAAGTCAAATAAATGAGTAAAATTAATGTTACCGGAGTAAGTCTAATCGCGACCCCTTTTTTCCCCAAAGGATCTGAAGTAAAAACAAATAGGTGACGATACATGCATTAGATATTCACGAAATGGAGAAAAGACAAAACTTTAATAAACAAGGAAAAAGAACATTTGGCAGCGTGCCATCGCTTCATGCATCGAAAGCAGGACCCTCAGAGGACCTACAAGGCGGCGGACAAGATGTGGGCCGACGAGGGATGCGGATCACTGTGCCAGCGCTTCCTCTCCGACGACAACTTGCTCCGCTAACCTATTCAGGGGATCCCAACTGTATGCCATAGACTCCTGCACTGCCTCTTCCTGTTGTTTATCCTCGTGGACGAGAGAAAAGGGAACCGGGAAGGGCGGCTTCCTTCATAAGGTTGTGGGACACGAGGTGGCACCGAGCGATGCGCGACTCTTAAGGCACTCCTTCTGACCTGCTTCCACCTCCGTCATCTTCTTCCGGTGTCGTATGCTACGTCCGCCTCGTCAGTATCATAAGTGTCCCTGGCATTATCTC
>NW_020872392.1:98314-100814 GCF_003789085.1 Penaeus vannamei | reverse complement strand
GATGATAATTAAAAAGTAACACTAACATTTAATAATATTGATAATGATGATAAAGAAAATAATGATAATGATGATACCAATAATCATAAAAGTATTCCTAGATTATTAACAAAAATAATAATAACAACGAGAATGAGAATAACATAAGTTTTGAAAATAATAATTATAACAATAGTAATGATAATATTAATAATATCAGTAATAATGATAATGATGATGAGATTAATGATTATAACAATAGTAATAATAATATCAATAATATCAGTAATAATGATAATGATGAAAATAATAATTATTATTATGTTAATAATGATTATTATGATAATGATAATTATAATAGCAACAATACTGATAATGATAATAATAATAATAATAATAATAATAATAATAATAATAATAATAATAATAATGATGATGATGATGATTATAATAGCAACAATAATGATAATAATAATAATAATAATAATAATAATAATAATAATAATAATAATAATAATAATAATAATAATAATAATAATAATGATAATAATAACAATACTAATGATGCTAATAATGATAAGAATAAGAATGAAAATGAAAATGGAAATGAAAATGAAAATATAATAATGATAATAATAAACATAACAGTAATTATAATAATGATAGTAATATCAATAGAAATAATAACGATAGTAATACTGATAAGAGAAACAATAATAAAAGTATCAATATTGATATCATTCTTATTGCTACTATTATCTTTCTAATAATTTTGATTGATATTATTGTCATAATTACTATTATTATCATTGCCATTAATAATAATGATAATGATAATGATAGTGATAATGATAATGTAAAGATAGATAATATATAATAATAATGATAATAATGAAAATAATAATAATGATAATAATAATGATAATGATAATAATTGTAAATAATAATAATAGTAAACTTAGCAATAATTATAATATTAATATTAATGACAAGAACAAGAACAAAAAACAATAATAACATTAATGCTGAAGAGAATAAGAATAATAAAGGTAATCGGCATTGGAAAAACGATAAAAAAATCAACGTTGGTTATAATAAAAACTATAATAATGATACTAGCACTAATCATAAAAAGTGATGACAATGATCATTGTAATAAATATAAATATAATGATGACAATAACCAATGGTTATCATTTAACAAAAAAAAAATATTATTATGATTACGATAATGATTATTTATTTATCGATGGTTATAGTTAATATGATTATTAGACCAATAACATGAACAACAACTACTACTATTACTAATAATGATGATAATAATGATGATAACAATAATGATAATAATAATAATAGCAATGATGATTACAATAATAGTAATAATGATAATAGTAAGATAATAATGATTACAATACAAAAATTATATGAAGCATGAAAGTAGTAATAGTATTACTGATAGGTATAATAATAATAGTGATAATAGTACTATTGATAGTGTCATTAGTAAACATCATGAAAATATTTATTAAAAAGAAAAAGAATGATAGCAATACTGATAATAATCACGATGATAATAACGATGAACTTGATGGAACTAATAGTAGTAATGATGATAAAAGAAATAATCATGATAATGATAATAAAATTAGTAATGGTAAAGATAATAATCTTTATTACCATTAATGCTATTAATATACTTATTTTTATTATTATCATTATCATTATCTTTATCATTGTCATTATCATAATTAATATATTCATTATCATTATTAATATTTTCTTTATCATTATCATCATTATCATTGATATTATTACTATCGTCATTTTTATAATCATTATTACTATTACTATTACTTTACTATCATCATAATAATAGTAAGGATAATAATAACACTAATGATAATAATTATCATTACCTTTAATTAATATCATGATTATCATAAATATAATTATTTTATATGATAATGATGCCAATACTAATAATGACAATAATACAATGATAATGATAATAAAAATAAGATTAATAATAACAATCATGACGACAATAACAAGTCCAAAGTAATTGTTCCATTGCATTAAAAGCACAAGAAAGACCTTCGTAAATTAGAATACCTATCTTCCCTGACATCAGACGTCATTTCAATCAATTACTTGACATAATTTCAACATTAATTTCCGTCCACTGTGACCTCTTACATGTTATCACTTTGCTGGTCACACTTTTTTAACGGCCTCGTTCTATGTGATATCCCTTTTTTTCTTCTTTTTTTGAGAAAAGGCCAGCATGAAAGTAAACAAGGATAATGTGTTCAGTTGTAAAATATGCCAGTATGATCAACGTTTCCTACCTTTTTATCTACATGAATTTATTGCTCTACCTATCTATTCATCAATCATCTAGATATACATAGATATACATTTTGGAATGTACACCCGTTTGTATATGAGGGGAGACTAATGTATCTCTGTCTGCATGTAAATGATTATCCTCGCATGTCTAAAGGAAGACTTGCCTCAC
>NW_020872392.1:10814-15814 GCF_003789085.1 Penaeus vannamei | reverse complement strand
AGAGAGGTAAGAACATTGTTAGCATGTCGGCGGGTTACATGGCGGGGAATGCAGCGAAGGATCAATGTGAGAGATATGTTGGAAAGGGGGAATTATGCAGGGAGCATGGACATGAAATCAGAAGAGGTGTGGGCTCGAGTATGCGCGGTATTATAGCGCGGAGCGGACAGGGGAAGTAGGGTGAAGAAGCACGTGCGTCCGGCGCGGGAGGCAACCTGCGTTCTGTCGGGAGTGAGATGGATGTGGGAGAAGATCTTGGAACGAAGCAGCAAGTCACTTCACCAATTACGAGCATCGGATACCTGGGCATGGTTGCGCGCAACACAGCACAAGCGACACGCGCATACAACAAAGCATCACACACAATCAGTATATAGTACGGCTATAATATATTAAGTCATATCATATTAGTTCGTAATATAATAAGTACTATAGTATTACTATATAGTATATTGACTATAAGGAGGGTATAGTAGGAGTACGGATATACAGATATAATATATAGTGTAGTAATAATATATAATAGATAATGTATTTAGATAATTAGTAGCTATGGATTCGTGCTACGATGATGAGGAGCGATGCTAATATACATACCATATAGTACAGCGCTATGCTAACTAGGAGCATAAGGTTGATATGAAACTACCTACTACCACACTTATATATATACTAGTATGTAAGGAGAGTTGCAGATAATAACTATAATATAGTTATGTACTAATAGATGTATAGCGAACAATAGTGTATGCATACTATATTATACGATTATGAAGAAGGCTGAGAGTTATATTATACTATACGGTGATATTGTGATTAACTTGATTACGTTAGACTATGAGTACGTTAGTATTGATAGGTATTTTATATATAGTGAAGTTATACGACGGGTCTAGACAGTATAATATACAGTGATAGGGACGCATTCGATATTGGAGTGCCATAGTATATAGTATTATATATATTTATGCATACTAGTATGATAATTATATATATAGTATGATATATGTTTATATATATATATATATTATAATATGTGTGTGGTGTGTGTGTGGTGTGTGTTGTGTGTGTGTGTGTATACCATATGTGGAATGGTCTTGTATAGTGTGTGTCTGATGTGTGTGTGTGTGTGGTGTTGTGTGTGTTGTGTGTGTGTGTGTGTGTGTGGTGTATGTGCGCGTGTGTGTGTGTGTGTGGGTATATAGTACCATGGTGTGGTTTGTAATGTAATAGACAGTTGTGTGTGTGTGTGTGTGTGCTGTTATGTGTGTAGGTAGCCGTGTGGTGTGGTGTGGTGTGATATGATATACCACGTATGGTGGTGTCTGTTCTATATCGGTGTGTGTGTGTGGATGGTGTGGTGGCGTGTGTTAATAGTGCGATGTGTGTGGTGGAGTGGTGTAGTGTTGATAGTAGATACTAAAGTGGTGTGTCTGGTAAGTACGCGTGTTCGTGTTGTGTGGGTGTGTCGTTGTGTGTGTGCGTGTGTTCGTGTGTGTGATGCGTCGGCTGTGGGGTGGATATGTACATAACTCACAACAGGCTCGTGCATGCATAGTCCTTTCATGTAGTTGGTTGGATGTATATCATAGAGTATGAGTGCGGATATAGATACGCCAGTATAATCGTAGTCGTCCTACGTATGTATTTAGGCTCGTGGGGCGCTACGTATGCAGTGTTAGATCAAGAGTGTAAGTGGTGGCAGTAACCACGTTCAGGTGCTATAACGGTCGGTATACTACCGTACTATAATGAAAAGTTACGAGAAGATAGGTAAGTATGATTAGATGTATGAGTATGATCATAGATGACAGATGATCAGTACAGGAATATGATTCTAGTTATACAAGGCTTACACACCACGCTACACCGACGTGCTACGGCTCACACAGGAGCACACTCGCACGCGACAGTAAGGATAGCATCTACATGGCACGTTCGTCATGCATCAAGCCCGGAGCGAACAACTAAGCAGAACAATCAACATGCACACGACGGCGACGGACACTACACACAGCGACGCACACTAGCCACAGTCGCGATCAGTGCTGACATAGCACAACACGGGACACACCACACAGCCACACACAGACACACGCACAGCAGCACGAGCCACACCGCTACCCCACACAGCGACAGCCAGCAGCACTCGACACACATAACCTAACACACAAGACACACGCGACGTTCGACCTAACAAGCGCTACATCTCGCGACACACACGTCGCGTTCAACACACACACATGCACACACAGCACACACACTACCCATGCACAACACACACAGCACACACAGCAAACACTACACACACAGCACACTCACGTCACAACACTAGCCACACACAACACAGCACGCCACACACACACACCAAGCACGCACTACAACATATATAGTAGGCATAGTATGAATGTATAGGTATCATACGCATACATCTATATGATGACGTATGTTATATAGGGGTATAATAGTATATTGATTATGATTAGTATATACTACATGTACATATACGTATACATGCATATAGTACATATAGTTTAGCGATATGATATAATGATAGAGTACTATGGGTCATACTTACTAGTAGTAATGTAGTATCAGTAATAGTGAAGGCTAGGTTATTAGTTTATATGTTCACTCACTATAACGGCGTATAGCGCACAGTGAGTAGTGAGGTTAAACAATCGAGTATAAACGTACTTATTTACTAATCGTTTATAGGGTATAAAGTATATATATAGTATAGTTGGATCTAGCGCCTTGTATACTATATAGAACATATAATACAATATATAGTATATTATATGGTATTATTGATATATGTTATAGTAGTAGTATAGTAATAATAGGCAGTAGTCAGCGTGTAATGATCATTAGGGGTACTATATAATTTATATTGTAATAGTAATTCAGGTTGATTGATATAATTTAATTAATAGTTATATAGTATATAAGTATATGATACGAGGTAGTTATATATATGTAGTCGGTTATATAGTAGAGTAAGCTACATATAGTAATATAGTATGAGTAGCCAGGGTAGCGCGCTCAGACGTCACTATAAGTCATGGTAATATTTATTTAGCTAGTATAGTATAGTACGTATTACTTATAGCTAGGTACGAGATAAATATGATAGTGATATATTGAAGCCGAGGGTACGTAATACACTATGAGGAGAGTATAATAGTAAATATATCATGTTAATAGTGTATAAGACTATTAGAAATATTCTTCATATATCATACTGAGTTTACTTAGTGATATATCCTATAGTGAGACGTCGTATAGTATAATGTACAGCGGGTATAGCGTAACTCCTTACTAACGATACCCTAAGGTGCGGCCTAATAGCAGAGTACATTATATATATATAGTATAATATATATAATATATAATAATGTATAGTATATAAGTTATAGTATTATAGCTATACTATATATATACATATATATCATCGCATATGATATACATATATGTTATATTTATATAATATTATTGTATATTATATATACAGTACTATAGCATATATATTAAGTATAATATATTATGTATATATATATTATATATTATCTATATATAGTATCATATAGTGTATATTTATATATAAATATATATAATATAATATATAATATATATATATATATATATATATATATAGGAAGATAGGATAGATATGATAGATAGATAGAAGATGATAGATGGATAGATGGATAGATAGAATGGATAGAAAGATAGATAGATAGATATATTTATATATATTATATATATTCCTATACATATAATATGTATATATGTATACATATTATAATATAGTATATTATTATATAAAATATATATATAATAAGGCAAATAAGTATATATATATTATATATATATATATATATATAATCTATTATTATAATATATATATTATATTATATTATAATATATTAATATATATATATATATATATATATATATATATATATAATATATATATATAAATAATATATATATATATATATATATAATAAATAAATAAATATAAATATATATATATACATATATATATAATAT
This sequence comes from Penaeus vannamei, assembly GCF_003789085.1. Lineage (NCBI taxonomy): Eukaryota > Metazoa > Arthropoda > Malacostraca > Decapoda > Penaeidae > Penaeus > Penaeus vannamei. The sequence goes on along the minus strand of NW_020872392.1, from coordinate 11,758 downwards.
ATAAATATATATATATATATATAATATATATATAATATTAATATATATATAACTGAGAGAGATTGATAAAGAAAGAAAGGCAGATACAAAGAGAGAAATACAGCATACGTCTCATCACAGGAAACATGACTCTCGACGCTTCAAAGAACGAGGCATAAATAAAAATGGGAAGGAGGATTTTTACTTAAAGCAAGATATAACCACGAGCAAGATTTCTAAGATGCTTAATACCAAGACATGCGCAGAATACCCAGAGGAGTTGCCCATGAAAGCGAAGGAATGCAACCGCTAGGCAAAGGAAAAAACAAACAAACTAAACCTAAATAGAAATTAATTTTACATGAAATAAATGAAAACAAATACAAAATGCATGAAAAATAAATAAAAACACTGGTAGACAGGACCAAAGTTTCGAGTTAGCAAGAACAACACAAAGAATTTTACACAACATTGGATGCCATGCCAGGATTAACAAGATTAAATCTTGGAGCATGATCACAGGAGTCTTAGTGTTGTTTTCATTCAATTGCACGTTTCTATTTTCAATGGTAAATTGTACATTTTGTTCGATGAAATGAGTGGCGAGATTATGCATCATTTTGCTAGGCAATATCATACACATTTTTGGATATAAATGGAATATGATATAAGAATAAACCATTTTTTATGCCACAATACAATATGTATTCATTTGCATATAGCAATTTTTGTAACAATTGCGTGAGAGATATATTATTCGTTTTTATGTGCATGATTTATATCTTATATTTTGGCGGACTGTACAATTAAATTACTTTTCTGTAAAGCAAAAAAACTATGTAAGAAAATGATGACTATAACCGATTTCCTTATTATACATACTTAATGCCCATACTGCTAACGATAATATATTCAGGAGTATACGTTATATATTATATACAATTATATAATAGTATAAATGCCTC
>NW_020872391.1:30000-36000 GCF_003789085.1 Penaeus vannamei | reverse complement strand
GAGAGAGAAGAGAGAGAGAGAGAAAGAGAGAGAGAGAGAGAGAAGAGATAGAAAGAGATATGACAAAACAGAGAGAGATGACAAAAGAGAGAAGAAATGACAAAGAGAGAGAAAGAGTGAGGCCAGACAAACTGACAGACGGAAAGAGCCCCTAATGAATGACACGACTGGAGTGGCGCAGAGAGAGGCAGCACGAGCTATAATGACCCTCATTCACCAGCTCCAATTACGTACTAACTCCTTCGCAAATACTACAATAACCTTTAGCCTGAAATACCTACAATCCCATTTTATGCGCGTTTAGAGTACAACGTATATATATATATATATCCTCGTTGCTGTTTATTTAGTGTTTTGATTTGCATTCTTCATGACCCTTACCGTCTTTTCATGTCTGAACAGGTTGTGACGTCTGATACTTTTTTATGTATGTCATTGTGTATATAGATTTAAACCATTTTTGGAGATGATAATTTTTAAAACGATAATTTACGTCGTAGATATAATATACAGTAATATAGAGTATATTTTTAATATATTGTAGTATCCCTTGGAAGAAATAAACACTCATATTATTACAATTCATGTCATAGATTACTTAGGGAATATAAACTACAAAAGAAAAAAAAATGTATCGTTATAACAAAGTAGAAAATAAGCAGTAGTTTCTCTTTTCAAGGACAGACAACACAAGTGCAGTGTTAATGGTCCTATTGGGAATAATTTAAGTAATTCACCAGCCAGGAAGTTGCATTCTTTGTTGTTTTTTCTTCCGTGAAAATAAGGAAAAGACATTATTTCTTTCTTATTGTCTGTCTCTCTGCTTATCTCTCTATATGTGTTTATGTATTTAATGAATTTTCTATTTCTCTCTCTCTCTCTCTCTCTATCCTCTTCTCTCTCTCTCTCTCTCTTTCTCTCTCTCTCTCTCTCTTCTCTCTCTCTCTCTCTCTCTCTCTCTCTCTCTCTCTCTCTCTCTCTCTATCTCTCTTTCTCTCTCTCTCTCTCTCTCTTTCTCTCTCTCTCTCTCTCTCTCTCTCTCTCTCTCTCTCTCTCTCTCTCTCTCTCTCTCTCTCTCTTCTCTCTCATCTTCTTCTCTTTCTCTCTCTCTCTCTCTCTCTCTCTCTCTCTCTCTCTTCTCTCTTCTCTCTCTCTCTCTCTCTCTCTCTCTCTCTCTCTCTCTCTCTCTCGCTCTACTTCTCTCTCTCTCTCTCTCTCTTCCTCTCTCTCTCTCTCTCCTCCTTCTCTCTCTCTCTCTTCTCTCTCTCCTCTTCCTCTCTCCTCTCTCTCTCTACTCTCCTCCTCTCTCTCTCTCTCTCCTCTTCTCTCTCTCATCTCTCTCTCTCTTCTCTCCTCTCTCTCTCTCCTCTCTCTCTCTCTCTCTATCTATCTCTCGTATCATCTCTCTCTCGTCTTCTCTCTCCTTTCTCTCTCTCCTCTCTCTCTCTCTCTCTCTCTCTCTCTCTCTCTCTCTCTCTCTCTCTCTCTCTCTCTCTTCTCTCTCTCTCTCTCTCTCTCTCTCTCTCTCTCTCTCTCTTCTCCCTCCTCCCCCTCATGTTTGTCTGTCCTACATCCGCATCAGCCTCTGTGGTGACATGAGGCTACTATAAAACATATCAATGTGTTAAATATGCTGAAAAATATAGTGCTAATACTCTAAAGAAAAATATTCTGAATGAAAATATAATTGTTAGGTGTGGCTTAATCCAAAAAATAGTAAATGTTATACTGCTACTCCAAATAATAGTAATAAAAATAACGAAAAATGTAAGTGTTTTCATGGAGATAAAACAAAACAAAAATATTTTTTAAAGAATGGCTTGGCTTTGTTGATGTTCAAATACTGAGATAGTTTTTTTTTCTTTTTTTTAGGGGGGGGTGATAAAAACACTATACTGAGGAAAATAATAAGCTGAGATGCTCTTGTCAGCAAGGAACTTGATTATTAAATACCTATGCCATTAATTAAATGGGTCAAAAGTTTTCGATATTTATGGAAGATATTATTAACCTGCAATATCCGGTTTCGCGACATAAATACAATATTTGCTTCTCCGCTCCATTTTTCTTTATTATTATTATTATTAATTTTTTATTTACCTTTTTACTATCTATTTTTTTTCCCTAGGCATGTTGAATTTTTCTCGTAAATTTAGTAATCCTATTGTTCTTTTCTTTTTTTTTTGGTTATATCTTAGATTACAATGACTTTATGCATGTATTTGTCACTACTCCCTCGCCGTTATAATAAAAGTCACGATGGGGAGATGTACATTAAGAGTTATAGATATTTAAATCCCTTTGTTCCTTCTCCCTAGTGAGTTATAACCGGACCCATGAGTTGACTGCCGTCCTTTCTCATTTTCTTTTTCGGGTCATGACAAAGATAAGGGCATGAGGCGAGGTCAAAGTACCAAGAGAGGTCACATGTACCGGCATATAAGGCCACGTTTGACCCAAAGTGTCCATCATATTTTTCAGGCATTACTGTCTTGGTGATAAGGTATAAAGCATTGTCTAAGCATCATCTAAGTGGATTTTTTAAGTCAGATCTTTGAATATTTTATTATATTCAGATATTGCTCTTAGTTGATAAGGATCGTTCATATTGCAAAATAGTTGCAACAGTGGCGTCTGTACTGCGCAAGTAAATATGGAGTAATTGGAAAATGTTATATACTTTTACTAGTAAGATTAACAATATCAATAATGATGACGACTATAATAATGACCACTGCAAAAGCTACAAAATAATTTCATGATTATAAAGTCAAACTGAGATTGAATATTGTTATTAAACAATAAAATATTACCAGTGTGATTATCTTCATTCTTGTTCATAATTATCATTATTGCATTGTTATTAATAGCAGGATAATCATTACCAGTAACTTTATTTATATTAAGAAATATTTTTTAGACACCCATGACATGTTTTGTTTTGTTTTTTTCATTTTCTTTGCACTCACATTCACAATACTTCAGATTACGTTCAGTCAACCTACCATTAAGTCAAAGTAAACATTCATTTACTTTTACCGAAAGTTAGGACGCGTTAGCCTTGTCAACATCGAATAGCATATACTGTATAAACATGACGTGATCAAAGGTATTGAATATTCTATATGAATTCCCTATTCTGGAAAGGTTTCTTGCATGTCCTCGACTGATTTTAAGGATTTTAAGTTTTTTTTAGGGACTTTCGAAAACATAAAGAGCTGGGATGCAAGATGGGGTATGCGTTTGTAGTATTAGAATGGATATAAAAAGAAGGAAATATGAAAGTTATACGGTATGTCCTGTCCGTAATAATAGGGGCACAATACAGGTACCGGTGACTTTCAGGTTCTCTATATACAATTTAGGCTACACATGGGTGCCTGGTCACATACATGCCAACTCTCTCTCTCCTCTCTCTCTCTCTCACACACACATACCACACACTTACCACACACACACACACATACACACTTACCACACACACCACCACACACCACAATAAACACAAACAAACACACACGCACAAAACCCAAATAAAAAAAACAAACAAACACACACACACCCAATAAACAAACCAAAACACCCACACATACTTACACAGACACGCACACGCACACACACAGAACAAACACACCAACAAACAAACAAACACCCACACACAACCACACAAAGACCCCCATATGGGGCACACCAAGTCACAGCCACTCGCCCCCCCCTGTACACAACAGCACACGCACCCGCCGCTTATTCGCAGCGCGCGCAGCCTCAGACTCCGACGAGGCAAACAGACGAGCGTGTGCATCCTCTGCCCTCGATCTCGGAGCAAACAAAGGGCGGGACCCGGTGTGGCTGAGTCAATATATACAACTTGTCGACCGTTGCAGAGAGGCGGAGAGGGAGAGAGAGAGGCCTTCACGCGGTGTCTCCTGTCGTTCAACGACACGGCGAGGCACCAGTCGGGGAGAAGGGGGGAGCGGGGAGGATGGGAGGAGTAGGGGGGAGGGAAAGGGAAAGGGGGTGGAGGAGGGCGTGGAGTGGGAGTGGAAGGGGAGAGGGGTGAAGTGGAGCGAGAGGTCGTGGGGTGGAGTGCGAGGGGGAAGGAGTGGTAGTGTGAAGAGGGAAGGCTGTAGAGGTGGAGGGGGGAAGGAGGCGCTGGAAGTGGGAGAGGGAGGGGCAAGACCGGTGCCAGTGGAAGTGGGCCTCGGGGGAGCTGGAGAGGGAGAGGGAAGGGTGTGAGTGGGAGAGGGGAAGGGGAAGGCACGGTGGAGTGGGAAGGGGAGGGGAAGGAGGTGGACGGGGGGCAAAGGCCAAGGGGGTGGCCTAAGTGGAGGGGAGGAGGTGGAGTGGAGGGGAGCTGGAGTGGCAGTGGGGAGGGGGTCGATGTGGGAGAAGGGAAGGGGATGGAGTGGGAAGGGGGGAGGGCCGCGTGATGCGGACGCAGGCGAGCCAGCGGCTGAGTGCTGGGGGGCGGAAGTGGCAGTGCCGAGCGGGAGGGCCCAAGGGGCGGTGAGTGGGACGAGAGAAGGAGGTGAGGGGGTGGAGTGTGGAGAGTGGGACGCCCCCCAAGGCGGCGTGGAGTGGAGAGGGAAAGGGGAGGGGTTGAGTGGGGAGGGGAAAGGAAGAAGAGGGAAGGCGTGCCGAGTGGGATAGGGAAGCGGGGAGGGAAGGAGCGTCGGAATGGGAGGGGAAGGGGCGGAAATGAGGGTAGAGTGCCCGAGAGGAAGAGCGGTGAGGTTTGAGTGGATGAGGGGGATGCGTGTGAGTGGTGGAGAGGGGGAAAGCGATGAGTGGGAAAGGGGAAGCGGTGGAGTGGGAGAGGGTGACAGGGAAGGCGGTGGAGTGGAAGCGAGGGGAAGGGGGGTGGAGGGGACGAGGGGGGAGGGTGGGGTGGAGGGGAAAGGGGGTGGGAGTGGAGGAGGTAAGGGGTGGAGTGTGAGAGTGCGAAGTGGCAGAGGAAGAGGGTGAGTGGGACGGGAGAAGGGGGGTGGAGAGAGAGGAAGGAGAAAGGGCTGAGTGGGCAGGGGTGTGGGAAGGGTGGTAGGAGGGGAAGGGCTGGAGTGGGAGGAGGAAGAGGGGCTGAGTGGGGGGGGAAAGGCCGGTGGCAGGATTGAGATTTGGAAGAGGGGGGTTGATGGATCACGGTCGTGTTGTGTTAAGGGGTTGAAAGGGCGCGCGAGGCGGTGCTGGAAGGGCGGCGAAGGGCTCCTTGGGTTTGTGTGTTTGTCGCTCGTTATTTTCTCTGTGTCTTCTGTGTTTTAACTCTCTCTCTCTGGTTGTCTGTTTGTCTTTATCTTTCTGCCTTTTTCTGTATTAACTCTCATTCTCTGTCTGTCTCTCTCTCTCTGTCTGTGTCTGTCTCTGTCTGTCTGTCTGTCTGTCTGTCTCTCTCTCTCTCTCTCTCTCTGTCTGCCTCCTCTCTCTCTCTGTCTGTCTCTCTCTCTCTCTCTCTCTCTCTCTCTCTCTCTCTCTCTCTCTCTCTCTCTCTCTCTCTCTCTCTCCTCTCTCTCTCTCTCTCTCTCTCTCTCTCTCCCTCTCTCTCTATCTCTATCTCTCTCTTTCTCTCTCATTCTCTCTCTGTCTTTCATTCTCGACAACCCACACACTGGAATACTGAACATAATGGAAACTACAACTAAACCAACAAATACAAAGACGATCATAAATTTACATACAGACTTACAGACGTATTGGAGATATAACGAGAGACTGGAGTTCCTCTGTGTAGAATGTGCGTGGGTGTATGAAGGCGTCTTGTCCAGCCTAAGATGCAGTGAACAACACAGGTCATGCCAGGTCAGCAGCCCTTGAGAGGCACCGGTCATCGACATGCCTTAAGTGCTGTGTGTTACCGACTGGAAGTGTGAATGGTGTCTCCGCGTTATCTTTGATTAATAGCGGAACTATACATATTCCTGTAATAATATATACCATTCCATGTCGTTTATACATTATTGTAATTATAACTTGTAAGTAAATTGAAACTGCAGTGTTCGTTTCATT
>NW_020872391.1:0-2500 GCF_003789085.1 Penaeus vannamei | reverse complement strand
ATCACCATGTGCGTGCGTGCGTGCGTGCGTGCGTGCTTGGACACCCGACAAGCACCCACGCAATCCCGCAAACACACTGCCGAGAAATATGAAGCAAAGATTTCCTCGATCTGCTTGCTGCTTCAAATCGAGACTGTTCTGGAGCCAAATCGCCACGTCGGCTTTAGGAGAATTGTGTGGGTGTTTTTTCTTTTTTTTTTCTTTCTTCTTTTTTTTTGTGAGATTCCCCATCGGCTGCAGCATGACGCGGGACTGACCTTGCTTACAGAGGAATCATGAATACATTGTCTCGGCCTCCTTTCCCCTCCCTCCTCTCTCCCTTCCCCTTGCTTGTTCCTGCGTCTAGTGTATAATGAGTCTATTTCTCTCTAATTATGCAGTGCTTGTTTGCATGCGATATGTATGTGTTGCTTATATACATAGAATATATATTATATATATTTTTTTCTAAGCTACTGACATATAACCTTTAAAGTTAAACTAACCTGTTATCTAAGAAAAAAAAATCACAAACCTAAAACCAACCTTACACCCAGACTGTACATCCTCCATTAAATATTGTCCTTGTTAATCATTTTTATTTTCTTTTTTTTAATACGGGGTCCAGTTTCCGATTGTAATATTTCGCTTGGTATTATAAAGGATCGCAAAGGGGAAGAAGCCCTTGTGGATATCCCTCGTTCTCCAGGATTGCAGCGGGGTGTGGAGAACGACAGAGAAGTCAGTGAAAGCACAGATTCCGTAGCTTGTTCATTTGCATGTTGAGTATCGAAGCATGAGAAGCTCTGCCGTTTTCCCAGGAATCGGACAGAGGAAGCCGGAGAACTGGCTGGTCCTCTTTGCTATTAACTCAGGACTCTCTAATACGGCAAAGTAATTCGAGGGTTTTCATACAATGTCTTGGGATGTCAAGGATCAATGCTAGGTGTCACTACGCGTTTAATATCTATTTGATTAGAAGTGAGATGACAGGAGACCTTGTAGAAATTGTTGCAAGCAATCATACGTTGCGAGCGTCCAAATGATATTACCAATCTATACTGCATTCAGATGTCCTCGCATTGATATAATTTCCATGCAAATGGGTTAACGTATTTAGAGAAATTTGGGATTTAATTCGATTCGACGGATTCGACGAACTATATTTCAAGATATGTTGGGCGGCCACGTATGATGACATGTCTCAGGCTAGTGTAATTCGTTCTGTAATGTATTTTAACTCGTTATTTCTGTTCGTGTATATATTTCTAACGGCAGTCATTCTCCTTTTATCAGAGAACTGAAATTGATACGCGACGAAATAGAAGTACGAACAGTAAATACATTTTCGTTTTTTTTTTTAATCCAAATTCTGGTAAAAATAAAGTACGACCAATAAATACATTTTCTTTTCTTTTTTAATTAAAATTCTGGTAAAAATCATGACATGTTCCTCTCTTCTTCACCCTTTCGAGAACAGTCCTCGATCTATTCACCCTCACCCCTCGCTAGCAGGATTCCGCACCCCATCCTTCAACCCGAGGACCTCCCCATCCCCCCCCCCCCGCCATCGCCCCCTCACCCCCCCCACCTCTCTCGTCACCGGAGATCTCACCCCCTTCATCCTAACTGACATCCTAACTCCTCTCTCCCCCTCCCCCCCCCCTTCAAAACCGCCACCCACCCAAATCCCCCGCGAAGACACTCCCCCCCCCCCCCACCCCCAACCCCACCCCCGCGAGAGGCAATCCAATCATCCATCAGTTCAGAGTTGACGTGGGAGGGGGGGGGGAGGGGGGAGGGGGAGGAGCAGCTTCGAACTCGATCGGTTCTCCCTGATCCGGAGGAGGGAGTCCCGGGAGGACGGCTGCCTGGCGCTCCGTGTACTGGAGGTCCCGGCCGCCGGAGTGCTCGGTCCGGTTAGAATATATCATTGTCCGGAAGGGAAGGAATCCGAATGCGTTTCTGGCTGGGAGGAGGAACCCTCGGTGAGTTTATTGGGGTCGGCCATGGGGGCTTTTTGACGTTGTCTCTCTTTTATTTGTACAGTCTAGGCCGTTATGGGGGCCGTTTGTGTATGGAGATGTCTTGGAGGTTGCTCGAGACATTTCTTACACAGTGTGACCCTCTAGATGAAGTGGTGTGTCCTTCCCGGATTTGGGTGTGTGTGTGTGTGGTGTGTGTGTGTGTGTGTGTGTGTGTGTGTGTGTGTGTGTGTGTGTGTGTGTTGTGTTGTGTGTGGTGTGTGTGGTGTGTGTGTGTGTGTGTGTGTCCGAATGACTCTAGCTGAAAGAAACCCTCTGCGAGTATATGAGAGTGGGCATGCGGCTTTGCTGAGGTCTACTTTCCTTCTCTCTCTCTCTCTCTCTCTCTCTCTCTCTCCTCTCTCTCTCTCTCTCTCTCTTCTCTCTATATATATATATATATATATATATATATATATATATATATATATATGCACTGCATATGATGTTATGGGGACAGTGAATGTATGGAGATGACTTTTTTTGTATGGCTATCT
>NW_020872390.1:509705-511473 GCF_003789085.1 Penaeus vannamei | reverse complement strand
AGGGAGTAAGAGAGAGGAAAGGAATAGGAATAGAAGGAGAGAGGAGAAAGGATGCAGGGAGAGAGGGCGAAAAAAGAGGAAGAATAGAGGATGAAGAGGAGAATGATGATAGTGACAGGGAGAATAATAGAAGAAATTGAAGAGGAGAGATAGGCTGAAGAGGGCAACAGGAATGAAGGGGAGGAGAGAAGGAGAGAGGACGAAAAAAGAAGAAGAATGACGCAGAGTGAGACTGAAGAGGAAGAGAATGAGAGGATACAGTAGGCGGGAATAAAGAAGGGTGGAAGAGAGCTGAAAATATCGAATAAGCGGAGAAAAAAACGGAAGGAGAACGAAGGAAGAGGGAAAAAAAGAAGAGGTGAAAGAGGACAAGAGGAGAGGACAGAGGAGGAGGAAGATGGGGAGGAGATGGTAAGAAAGTGAGGAAATAGAATAAATGAATGAGAAAGGGAGAGAGGACGAAGGAAGAGGAAGAATAGGAGAAAGCAGAAGGGACTTGAAAGCAGGAAGTTAGCAGACGGACAGGAAGAGGAAGGAGAGAAGGAAGTACGAAAGAAAGAGGAAATGAGGAGAAGAGAGGAGGAATAGAAAGGAGGGCAAGAAGATCGAGGGACAAAAACAGAAATTAAGAATGGAAAGAAAGTAGAGGAAATAAGAATCAGGAGAGAGTGAGAGAGAGAGGATAGATTTATATCACCCTCAGTTTAGCTGATGAAGAAAATGAAAAAAAAATGATAAATGGAGAGGGAGAGTGAAACAGGAAAGAGGGTTTAAAGGAAGCGAGGAATCGAAGGAGAATACTATGGTGACATAACCGGAAAGAGCATTTAGAGATAAGAAGGTGACACCGCGTCGTAAGATAAAAGATAAAGAAATGAGCAGAAAGCAAATTTGACGGAAAAGAAAAATCAAATGACAGAACCATTAATAGAAGAGAAAGGATGGAGAGGGGGAAGAAGACGAGAAGGAAGAATGGATAATAGGGAGAAGGAACAGGAATGAATAAAACTAAAGAAGAAAATAATAATATGGAGGTGGTAATTTGTTTGAATAGAAGAGAGGAGAGACATAAACAACCGAAGGGAAGAAAGAAGAAGATGGGGATGAGGAGCACAAGTGAGAGAAGTAGAATAGGATGGGAGTAAGCAAGGATCGCAACGAGAAGTAAATGAGGAGAAGAAGGCAGAGAGTAGAACGAAACAGAGAGAGAGAGAGATAATTGAATGAAGGGGAGAAGGAAAGCAGGGAATATAACCTCCTCGGAAAATGTAAGGAAAGACAAGAAGCGAGATCACGGGGAAGCAGAGACAGTCAAAGAGCGAGTCAGAGAGAGAGATACCAGAAGGGCGCAAATAGGTGCCGAGATGCACATTAGGGTACCGGGGTAATGACCGCAGAAAGGATAAGATGATAGAACACGGACGCGATGTGCAAGGGCGCAAGGGAGCGCAGAAGATAGACGCGCTTAGCGTTCGTCGTGGGCGGAGCGTAAAGGGACAGGGCGACACGGCCTGAGAGGGAGCGGAAGGGACGGGGAGAGGGAGAGAGAGGGGAAGAGAGGGGGAGGGAAAGGATATGGAAAGAGGAAGAGGAGAGAGAGGAGGGAGAGGAGAGAGAGGGGACGGAAGGAAAGGGGAGAAGAGAAGAGGGGAAGGGAGAGAAGAGAGAGGAGGGGGAAGGGAAGGGGAAAGGTAGAGGGAAGAGGAAAAGGGAAAAGGAGAAATGCGAGTAGAGGGGAGGAAAGGGAAGAGGAGAGAGGGGATAGGGG
>NW_020872390.1:494705-504705 GCF_003789085.1 Penaeus vannamei | reverse complement strand
TACAGAGATATGGTATATATTGTCTATTTTTATATAGTTAAGCGTTTCCCTGTTGTTGTAGGTATTCGGTTTATTTCCATTTTACGGATACAGAGATATGGTGTATATATCTGTCTATTTATCTATTATAGTTAAGCGTTTCCCTGTGTTGTAGTATTCGGGTATTATTCCATTTTACGCATACAGAGATAAATGTGTATATATTATCTATTTCTCTATATAGTTAAGCGTTTCCCGGTGTTGTAGGTATTCGGTATTATTCCATTTACGTGTACAGAGATATGTGTATATATCTGTTATTTAATCTATATAAGATCGTGCGTGTTGTGTTTAGATGTGTTTTTTTTTACATTGTTATTAAACTGACATTTGTAAGTTAATGAATTAAAGGGGAACATACGAATCATATGTATTCTTGAATGGAGAAAATACAGACCTTTAGTAACAATAGTTTGTTGCAAGTTAGATATCATTTTATAGATGAAATGCGCACTTAGACTAAAATACTTAAGCATTGTAAAATTAAGTATTACAAAATCTAAATCTCAATTATTATAAAATTTAAACTTTCGAAATAATGGAACTTGGAATTGCGTGCATGTAGGATGCTCTGTGTACTGTATGAACTCATAGAGAAAGTCAGTCTGTTCAGAGCTAAGTTAGTTCTTGCTGGCTTTCCTAAATGTTCAAGTGTTTGACCTTTGTGAACGGCCCAATGCACCTACTGGTACAGGGAATTTAAGTAGATATGGTTATTAGTATTATTGTTGTTATCATCATTATTATGATTATTATTTAATTATTGTTGTTGATATCATTATATTGTCAATTGTAAGAGCAGCAACAGTAGAAGCAATAGCATCATTATTATTGTTATCTTTACAATCATTATCATTATTAACTACTACTTGCTAATAACTATTTATTCATTATTGTCCTTAATTCTGCTTCCATTTCGTCCGTTACGCTTACACTGCTTTGAAGCAATTAGACCGTCATTTTATGCACATTAATCAATTACACAATTATCCGAGGGGAAGGGAAGGAGGGGAAGAGGAGAGGGAAGGGGAGAGGGAAGGGGAGAAGAAAAGCGAGACAGGGAGAGAAAGGGAAAGGGAGGAAAGGGAGCTTAAAGAACCAAGGGGGAAATTGAAACGGAGGGGACTTAGGAAAAGGGGATGGGTAAGGGGAAGGGAAGGGAAGAGAGAGGGAGAAAAAACGGGGTATGGGAGAGAGAGAGAAGGAAACAGGGGAATGCAGGAGATGGGGGAATTTAAGGAAGAAGAGGGGGATTGTGGGAGAGGCAGATGTAGGGGTAAAGTGGGAGAGGAGGAGTGAATTTAAGGGAGCTTTGGGAGTGAGAAGGGAGACAGAATGGGAAAGGAAGAAAGGAGGGGGAGACGAATGGCACAACGAATAGGGTGAGAGAAGGAAAGAGAAGTATCTCTCATTATCTATATTCCTCGAAATTTCCACAGGTCTCGACAGTTACCATCAACTATTAATACCAACAGTGAAAGTATCTGTCCCTTTAGACAATCAAAAATACAATAGTTCTCAATAAAAATGATACACTAATAATCTCATTTCTTACTTTCTCCTTTCTATCCTGTTTATCATATTGTATATTTCATCCTACCTGAATAGCAAGATCAATGAATGTAGACGAAGGGTCAACAGCGATGAAAAGGCTTTTCACTAAAGTTTGCCGACTCTCTGCTCATTCCATGACTTCATTATGTGTATCACCTTTAAAGTTCTTTATGCTTTCTAATATATATATAATAGATAATAGATAGATAGATAGATAGATAGATAGATAGTAGATATAGATATAATAGATATAGGAATGTAGATAAATATGTTAGATATAGATATAGATATATATACATATATATTATGTATGTATAGTATGCATATGTGTTGTTTTGGTGTGTGTCTGTGTGTGTGTTTATTTATCTATTTATCAATACATAGATAGATAGATAGAGCTAAGGGGAGGAGAGAGATACAAACAGAGAAAAATGAGAGATACGGCACATACATGTAAACCCGAGTACACGCAAGGGTTCTGCCAGTTCTTTGCTCTCTCAGGAACCGACTTCGGATTTCGATGCTTCTCCCGACGATATGCCCTCTCCCGACACTGCTCTTTGCTCTCTCAGAGAACCCCGACTTCGAAGCCGGATGCCTCTCCGGACCGAACACCTCTTTGCTCTCTCAGAGAACCCCGACTTCGGCCGGGATGCCTCTCTCCGACACGGCCGACCGAACACCTCTTTGCTCTCTCAGAGAACCCCGACTTCGATGCCGGATCCTCTCCCGACGAAACACTCTTTGCTCTCTCAGAGAACCCCGACTTCGGATGCCGGATGCCTCTCCCCGACCGAACACCTCTTTGCTCTCTCAGAGAACCCCGACTTCGGATGCCGATGCCTCCCCGACCGAACCCTTTGCTCTCTCAGAGAACCCCGATCGATGCCGATGCCTCTCCCCGACCGATCACTTTTGCTCTCTCAGAAGAACCCCGACTTCGGATGCCGGATGCCTCTCCCCGACCGAACACCTCTTTGCTCTCTCAGAGAACCCCGACTTCGGATGCCGGATGCCTCTCCCCGACCGAACACCTCTTTGCTCTCTCAGAGAACCGACGCGACTCCGGATGCCCTCTCCCCGACCGACCGCCTCTTTTGCTCTCTCAGAGAAACGCCACTTGGATGCCGATGCCTCTCCCGACCGAACACCCGCTTTGCTTTCAGAGAACCGACTCCGGATGCCTCTCCCGATCCGAAACGCCTCTTTGCTCCTCAGAATGAAACCCGACTCTGGGATGCCGGATGACCTCTCTCCGACGGAACAGCCTCTTTTGCTCTCCTCAGAGAACCCCGATTCGGATGGCGGGTGCTCTTCCCCGACGAACACCTCTGCTCTCATCAGAGAACCCCGACTTCGGATGCCGGATGCCTCTCCCCGACCGAACACCTCTTTGCTCTCTCAGAGAACCCCGACTTCGGATGCCGGATGCTCTCCGGACCGAACACCTCTTTGCTCTCTCAGACGAACCCGACTTCGATGCGGATCGTCTCTCCGACCGAACACATCTTTTATGCCTCTCAGAGAACGCCCGACTTCGGAATGCCGGAAATGCCTCTCCCGACGAACACTCTTTGTCTCTCAGAGAACCCGACTCGGAATGCCTCTCCCCGACACTCCCCGACCGAACACCTCTTTGCTCTCGTCAGAGAACCACATCGTTGCCCGGGGGAAAATTGCCTCTTTCCCGCGAGCCGAACACCTCTTTGGCTCTCTCAGAGAACCCGACTTCGGATGCCTCTCCCGACCGAACACCTCTTTGCTATCTCGAAGAGAACACGATTCGATGCGGATGCCCTCTTCCCGACCGAACAACCTCTTTGCTGACTCTCAGAGAACCCGACTTCGGATCTCATCCCCGACCGAACACCTCTTTGCTCTCTCAGAGAACCGACTCGATGCTCTCCCCCGACCGAACACCTCTTTGCCTCTCTCAGAGAACCGACTTCGGATGCCGGATGTCTCTCCCCGACCGAAACACTCTTTGCTCTTCAGAGAACCCGACTTCGGATGCCGGTGCTCTCCCCGACCGAACACCTCTTTGCTCTCTCAGAGAACCACCGACTTCGGATGCCGGATGCCTCTCCCGCGACGAACACCTCTTTGCTCTCCTCAGAGAACCCCGACTCGGATGCCTCTCCCCCCCCGAACAAACCTCTTGCTCTCTCAGAGAACCCCGACCGATGCGACAGCCTCTTTGCTCTTCAGAGAAACCCCGACTTCGGATGGAGGATGCCTCTCTCGACGAACACCTCTTTGCTTCTCTCAGAGAACCCGCTTCGGATGGCCGATGCTCTCCCCCGACCGAACACCTCTTTGCTCTCTCAGAGAAACCCCGACTTCGGTGCCGGATGCCTCTCCCCGACCGACACCTCTTTGCTCTCTCAGAGAACCACGGATGCCTCTCCCGACCGAACACTCTTTGCTCTCTCAGAGAACCCCGACTTGGATGCCGGAGCCTCTCCCGACCGAACACCTCTTTGCTCTCTCAGAGAACCCGATTCGGATTGCCG
This sequence comes from Penaeus vannamei, assembly GCF_003789085.1. NCBI lineage: Eukaryota > Metazoa > Arthropoda > Malacostraca > Decapoda > Penaeidae > Penaeus > Penaeus vannamei. The sequence goes on along the minus strand of NW_020872390.1, from coordinate 500,599 downwards.
GATGCCTCTCCCCGACGAACGCCTCTTGCTCTCTCAGAGAATCCGACTTCGCGATGCCTCTCCCCGACACTCCCCCGAACACCTCTTTGCTCCCTCAGAGAACCGAACTTCGATGCCGGATGCTCTCCCCGACACGAACCGCTCTTTGCTCCCTCAGAGAACCCGACTTCGGATGCGGATTCTCTCCCCCGCCGAACAAACTCTTTGCTCTCTCAGAGAACCCCGACTTCGGATGCCTCTCCGAACTCGACCGAACACCTCTTTGCTCTCTCAGAGAACCGACTGTCGGATGCCGGATGCATCTCACCGACCGAACACATTTTGCTCTCTCAGAGAACCCGACTCGGATGCCTCTCCGACCGAACCTCTTTGCTCCCTCAGAGAACCCGAACTCCGGATCCTCTCCCCGACCGAACACCTCTTTGCTCTCCTCAGAAGAACCCGACTTCGGATGCCGGATGCTCTCCCCCGACCGATCTTTGCTCTTCAGAGAACCCCGACTCCGATGCTCTCCCGACCGAACACCTCTTTGCTCTCTCAGAGAACCCCGACTCCGGATGCCTCTCCCCGACCGAACACCTCTTTGCTCTCTCAGAGAACCCCGACTTCGGATGCCGGATGCCTCTCCCCGAACGGAACACCTCCTTTGCTCTCTCAGAGAACCCGACTTCGGATGCCGGATGCTCTCCCGACCGAACACATCTTTGCTCTCTCAGAGAACCCCGACTTCGGATGCCGGATGCCTCTCCCCGACCGAACACCTCTTTGCTCTCTCAGAGAACCCCGACTTCGGATGCCTCTCCCCGACACTCCCGACGAACACCTCTTTGCTCTCTCAGAGAACCCCGACTTCGGATGCCGACCTTCCCCGGCCGAACACCTCTTTGCTCTCTCAGAGAACCCCGACTTCGGATGCCTCTCCCCGACCGAACACCTCTTTGCTCTCTCAGAGAACCCCGACTTCGGATGCCGGATGCCTCTCCCCGGCCGAACACCTCTTTGCTCTCTCAGAGAACCCGACTTTCGGATGCCTCTCCCCGGACGAACCTCTTTGCTCTCTCAGAGAACCCCGACTTCGGATGTCCGGATCTCTCCCCGACCGAACACCTCTTTGCTGCTCTCAGAGAACCCCGACTTCGGATGCCTGCCCCGACCGAACGGCTCCCTCAGAGAACCCGACTAAGCCTCTTCACCTCTTTGCTTCTTCAGAGAACCCGACTTCGGATGCCTCTCCCCGACGAACGCATCTTTGCTCCCTCAGAGAACCCCGACTTCGGATGCCTCTCCGACGAACAATCTCTTGCTCTTCAGAGAACCCCGACTTCGGGATGCTCTCCCCGACCGAACACCTCTTTGCTCTCTCAGAGACCCCGACTTTGGGATGCCGATGCCTCTCCCGACCGAACACCTCTTGCTCTCTTCAGAGAACCCGACTTCGGATGCTCTCCCCGACGCGAACAGCCTCTTTGCTCGCAGAGACGCCCGACTTGGCGCGATGCTCTCCGACCGAACACCTCTTTGCTCTCTCAGAGAACCCGCGACTCGGATGCTCTCCCGACGCCGAACAGACTTTGCTCTCTCAGAGAACGACATGCCGCGGATTGCCTCTACCGACCGAAGCAGCATTTGCTTCTCACTCAGAGAACGCCCGACTTCGGATGCGGATTGCCTCTCCCCGACCGAAGCACCTCTTGCTCTTCAGAGAACCCCGACTCTCGGATGCTCCGACCGAGACCACCTCTTTGCTGCTTCAGAACCCCGATTCGGATGCTCTCCCGACTCTCCCCGACCGACAACTGCTTGCCTTCAGAGATACCAGACTTCGGATGCCGGAATGCCTCTCCCGACGAACACCTCTTTGCTCTCTCAGAGAACCCGATTGGAATGCGGATGACCTCTTCCAGACCGGAACAACCTCTTTGCTACTCTCAGAGAACCCGATCCCGGAATGCTCTCCGACCGAAACCTCTTTGCTCTCTCAGAGAACCCGACTTCGGATGCTCTCCCGCGTCTCCCCCGACCGAACACTCTCTTTGCTCTCTCAAGAGAACGGCGACTTCGGATGCCGGATGCCTCTCCCCGACGAAACCTCTTTGCTCTCTCAGAGAACCCGACTTCGGATGCGGATGCCTCTCCGACTCTCCGACCGAACACGCTCTTGCTCTCTCAAGAACTCCGACTTCGGAAATTTGCCCGGGTAAGCTCCTCCCGACACTCCCCGACCGATACACTCTTTGCTCCTCAGAGAACCCCGGACTTGGATGCCTCTCCCCGACCGGTGCACTCTTTGCTCTCTCAAAGAACCCCGATTTCGATGTTTTTCCCGACACTCCGACGAACACGGACACACAACCCGAACGCAGCCACGTAAATTTAAACTCGAACGAATCCGTGACATAATCCGAACAAGGCGTATTTTCTCTCTCCTTCCCTCCTCTCTCTTCCTTTTTCTTTTCTTTTTTTTCTTGTTTTTTTCTTTTTTTTTTTTCTTCGTATACATTGCAGGGAGCGCGACAACGTCCGAACGCTTGCAAGACGGGCGCGTCCTAAACATCACTTTTTTTCTTTTTTTTTTTTTTTTCTTTTTTCTTTTTTCTTTTTTTTCTTTTCTTTTCTCTTCTTCTCTCTTTCTCTCATCGTCTTCTCCTTCTCTTTTCTTCTCTCTCCTCTCTCTCTCTCTCTCTCTCTTCTCTTTCTTTCTTATCTTCAATTTCTTTCTTTCTTTTTCTTCTTCATTCTATTCCTCTCCTCTCTTCTCTCTCTGTCTCGCTCTCCGCTCTCCTTCTCTCTCTCTCATCTCTCTCTTCTCTCTTATCTATTAAACTCTCTCTCTCTCTTCTTCTCTCTCTCTCTTCTCTCTCTCTCTCTTCATTCTCTCTCCACGTAGTCTTTTTTTNATATAGTGATATGTATATATATATATATATATATATATAGTTAAAATTTATTTAATTTAATATACTATATTATATATATTATATTTATGTATATATATATATAATAGTATATAATGTACACTATATATATAGATATATATACTATATATATATATATATATATTATATATATGTATATATATATATAATGCATATATATATATATATTTATATATAATATCTTATATATAATATATATAATTGATATATAATATATATTAATATAATATATTGCATATAATATATATATTTTCTAAATATATATATCACTTATTGTCATATATATATAATTATTATATATAATATATTATATTATATATATATACATATATTATTTATACATATTTATATATATACACACTCTCTCTCTCTCGCCTCTCGACTTCTCATTCTTCTCTCTCTCTCTCTCTCCCTCTCGTCTCCCGTTTCTTGGTGCTCGCTCTCTCTCGTCCCCTCCTCGCTGCTCTCTGCTGTCTCTCTGGTGTTCTCTCTCTCTCCTCTCTTCCGCGACGCTCTCCTCTCTCTCTGCCTGCTCGCTCCCCTTCTCGAACTCTCCGTGTCTCTCTCATTCCGTCTCTCTCTCCTCCTAGTATATATATATATATATATACTATACTATATTATATTATATATATACTATATAGTATATTCATATATGTATACTCTCGCTTTCCTCCACTTCTTTCTCCAATCGACCTATCCTTTCTTTCTCTTTCCATCTTGCTCTCCTCTACTTTCTCTCGATCTCTCGTCTCCTCTCTCTCCTGTTCCATCTCTACTCTCTCTGCTCTCTCATCTCTCTCTCTCTCTCTCTCTCTCTCTCTCTCTCTCTCTCTTCTCTCTCTTCTCTCTCTCTCTCTCTCTCTCTCTCTCTCTCTCTTCTTTTTCGTGTTTCTTATGATTTTCTTTGAGTCGCTTGAATTTTTCACCCTTTTCGCTTTTTTTTATTAAATTTTTGCTTTAATGCTATTTTTTTTTAGATATTTGCCTTACCATTATTATTATTATTTTTCATTATCACTGATTATAATAATAACAATAAATATTACTATCATATTATTACTATTACTATCATTTTTATCATTATTATTAATTGTTATTATTATCATTATTATTATTATTATTAATATTATTATCACTATTATTATTATCATTAGCATCATTATTATCATTATCATCATCACCATTATTATTGTTATTATCATTATTATTATTACCATTATTTTTACCAATAAATTGTTGTTATCATTATCATTATCATTATCATCATTATTATCATTATTATTTTCATCGTTATTATTGTCATCACCAGCATCATTATCATCATTATCATAATTATCATTATTACTATTATTATCATTACCATTATTATTATTGTTATTTTTGACATTACTTTATCGTTATCACTATATCATCCTTAGTGCCTATTATCATCATTTATTATCACTGATGTTTCCCTCCTCTTCTTCCTCTTTTCTCGCGCCTCTTTCCTTCCTCTCCTCCCCCTTTTTATTCACCTTTCTTTCCCTCTCTCCCTCTCTCCTTCTCTCCCTCTTTCCTATCCTTCTTTTCTCTCGCACTTCCTCTTTCCTTCCCATTTTCCTTTTCTCCATTTCTCTTCCCTGTCCTTCTTCCCTTTCTCTCTCGCTTCTTCCTTCCTTTCCCTCTCTGTCCTTCTATTCCTTCTCTCTCATCCCCTCTCCTTCTCCTCCTCCGTCTCTCCCTCCTCTCCTCCCTTCCCCTCTCCCTTTCCCTCTCCTTCTTTTCACCCGTCTCTTCCTTCCCCTCTGCTTCCCCTTCTCCCTCTCTCCCTCCCCCTCTCCCTTACCCTTTTTCCCTCTCTCCCTTCCCCTCTCATTCCTTTCCTCCGTCTCTCCCTCTCTCCCTTCCCCTCTCCTTCCTTTCCTCCTCTCTTCCCTTCCCCTCGCCTCGTCTCTTCTCCCTCTCTCTTCCCCTCCTACCCTTCTCCTTCCCTCTGACCCTCTCCTCTCCGTCCCTTCCCTCTTCCTCTCTTCCTCTCTCTCCTCTCCTTCTTTTCCTCCGTCTCTCCCTTCCCCTCCTTCTCTCCTTCCCCTCTGCTTTGTTCCTCCCTCTCTCCCTCTCTCCCTTCCCCACTTCCTTCCTCTCCTCCCTTCCCCTCTCCTTCCTTTCCTCCGTCTCTCCCTTCCCCTCTCCTTCTCTTCCTTCTCTCTCCTCTCCTCGCCTCTTCTTTCCCCCCCCCAAAGTGAGGATTTTCCAGGTCTGGAACCCGCAAATTGCACAGCAGCGTCGGCGTTCTCTCACGGCCGGATTCACGCGGATTCTTCCCCTTCCCGTTCGCGCAAACGCGTTTCGGGCCGTTTCGTGCAAGCGCGTCCGTCCTCTCTGCAGTGCCTCGAGGTGCGCCGGCGAAGGACGCGCGCGCCGTTTCATCGTTCCCCCGATTGATCAAATTTTATATCTAATCGAGAGGAGCGTTGCCGTTGACGACGCTCTCGTCCGGCGTGGGAAATATTTGAGCTTTACGTTGCGCGATGAGATGTGCGTAATATTTTCATCAGCGTGTGTTCAGCATTTACGAGGGAAATGATGAACAAAATGCACCGCGGTCCAGGGCGTCCGCTCCGCCATCAGCCTCTCCTGTGAAATGAGTTTTAACACTAAAGTTTTTTATGAGTATCTAGACTAGACGTACTAAAAAGAAAAAAGAAAATGTATATATATATGAGGCACGTCTATATCCTTGTAAAAGTTAAATGGAATATATATTTTGCAACTTGTTCTCACGTCGACAAGGAGAACAGAAATGCTGGGAATATGTCTGTATTATGTTCTCCATCCTGACGCCGAGAGAAACTGATGCCTAGCGTGTCGTGTGTACAGTATACACGTACCCAAGCATGAGAATGAGCATACACGCAGATGTACACACGCTTGCATGACACGCACACAAACGCGTGTATACAAAAGACTGACTAA
>NW_020872390.1:482205-492205 GCF_003789085.1 Penaeus vannamei | reverse complement strand
TTGTTATCGAAAGCTCCGGGTGACGTTCAAGTCAACTTTAATGGAAATACAATACGACCACAACAGGATATCGAAATTCTGGGAACCGCCTTCGATGAAAAGCTGACTTTCAAGAGCCACGTCGAAAGCCTTGCAAGAAGAGCTTCGCAGAAACCCCGCATCCTACAGCAGGATCAGTTGGCTGATTGGCGACAAAGGGAAGGAGCTGTTCCACAAGGCTCAAATTCGATCGACGCTGGTATACTCGTGTCTTTCCCCGAGAGCAAACGCCACACATCTCGGTCTCCTCGAAAAAAAAAAAATACAAGAAAGAGCGAAGAGAAACACCAGAGATAGGACACCAGACCTCCTTCTCTTTTCCTCCCCCTCTTCCTCCTAATCCTCCTCTTTCTTTTCCTGCCCACGCTTTCCTTCCTCTCCCCTCCTCCCTTCCTTACCTCTCCCTACCTCGCGTTCCCTCTTCCACTTTCCTTTCCTCTTCCCACCTTTCCTTACCTATCCCCCTTTTCCTCTCCTCTCCCACTGAACCTAGACAGCCTCCAACACCGGAAAGACGTAGCTGGGTTGACGAAGATGCATCTCATTCATCGCCAAGAAGCCCCTCACTTGCAACCAATGAGACTGCCAAGAAGAGTGGAACAAGCATCTGCAGCACTGGAGGAGCCTCGTCGTTGTACAGCACATTACCAGCGACAGTTTCTCTCTAGATGCGCTAAGTTGTGGAATGAGTTCATTTTTTTTTTTTTTTTTTTTTTTTTTTTTTTTTTTTTTTTTTTTTTTATGTTGCAGCCTTCCTTGTAAAGTTTCAAACCTAAAGTACACGTGGAAAAGATCTATAAATAGGTGGTATGTTATTTGCATCTCTGTACGTTATGTAAGCTTCGCATCATAAGGTTTGACTTTAAGATAGGAATCACTAATAATGAAAAGCCTTTAGTCAAGAAAAAAAAAATTGTATGACTATAACATGTCTAAAAAGTAACCTTCATTGTGTATCTGTTTTCAGTAAAAGTATAAAGAGAGAGAGAGAGAGAGAGAGAGAGAGAGAGAGAGAGAGAGAGAGGAGAGAGAGAGAGAGAGAGAAGAGAGGGAGAGAAGAGAAACTGAAAGAGAAAGAAGAGAGAGAGAGAGAGAGAGAGAGAGGGAGGGAGGAGGGAGAGAAAGAGAAAGTGAAGAAAGAGAAAGAGGAGAGAGAGAGAGAGAGAGAGAGAAGAGAGAGAGAAAGAGAGAGAGAGAAGAGAAAGAGGAGGAAAGAGAGAGAGAGAGAGAATTGAGAAAGAGGAGGAAGAGAGAGAGAGAGAGAGAGAGAAAAGACAGACAGAGAGACAGGCATGCAAACAGAGAGACAAAGATGCAGACAAACAGACAGACAAACGGACAAACTTAAGACCACTTACGTGATATCATCCTCATAGGAAATTGAAAATGAAACATGTGAATGAGAAGAAAAAACAGAAAAATAAATATGAAAGACCAAGTCCGACTATGAAAGGTTGAAGGCCACAGTAAAAAAAATGCAATGAATACCGTAACATTCCGTATAATCAACCCTCATCTTTTATTAATGTTATTATTTCTTATTTTCAGCTTAATTAATTTCTTTAGTATGACTCTGGCTGTACTTCATTCCTCTGCAACAACGTAGAGGTTAATAAAGCCTTTCTACAATTTTTTTTCTGTGAATTTACGTATTTAGTATGACAAGGCTTTACCCAAATGTCCTTTCTGGTCCCATCTGTTGCTTCCGAACAAGTTTCTGTGGCACTAAAAACGTAAAAAAAAAAAAGAAAGGGTAAAAAAAAAAAAAACACCACACAACCCAGGAACATAAAACGGGAATGAACTTTGCAGGGAAAATTTTGATCTTTGTGTTTCTCTCTTTTTTTTTTTTTTTTTGGGGGGTGTATCTTTACAATAGAATAGAAACTTTTTTTTTCTTTTTTCGGAAATTTTCCAATTACAAGCGTTTTTGTTGGTTAGTATACTTTTGTTGTTATTGTTGTTGCATTTACGTTAGTGTGTGCACACATATACACTCAACACACATATATATATATACACATATATATATATATATATATATATATATATAATATATATATATATATATATATATATATATATATATGTGTGTGTGTATGTGTGTGTATGTATATATATGTATATACATACATACGTTTATATGTGTGTGAGTGTGTGTGTGTGTGTGTGTGTGTGTGTGTGTGTGCGTGCGTTGCGTGGTGTGTGTTGCGTGCGTGCGTGCGTGCGTGTGTTCCCTCTCAAAAACTAACTAATAATACACTTCCTCGATTCGTAACCCCGCTCTGCTGAGAGAGATTAAGGTCGAAACTTGAAAACCGAGATACACAAAACGGAGGTAAAGTCCAGCTGTTAAATTTAATGATTGCATGCAACAACTGAGTATTGTTGAAGGCTTATGTTTTTTTTTTTTTTTCTTTTTTTTTAATTTCTAGGAACATGTTCTCGGTGAACTCTCCATTACAATTATTTTCATCAGCTTTATTCAAGTTATTAACATCTATTGCTGTAGGCATAAACCGTCATTTCCGTTTTACATTTGACATTTTCATTTTTAATTTTGCATTTGGCCAATAGCATGTTTTGGGGGCAAGAAGAAGGAAAGGTTTAGATTAAATTAATAAATGATAACAATAATGATGATAATAATCATGATAACAATAATGATGGTAAAATAAAAGTAATAATGATTATAATGACACTAATAATGATAAGATAATAATATGATTATAATGACAAATAGTAATGATAAAATAATAATAAAAATATATGACTATGATGAAAATAATAAGAATGATGATGATTTTATTGATAATATAATAATAATAATAATAAATAATAATATAATAATAATAATAATAATAATAATAATAATAATAATAATAATAATGATGATGATGATATAATAATAATAATAATAATAATAATAATAATGATAATAATAATAACAATAATAACAATGATAATAATAATGAAAATAGTAACAATAATAATAATAAAATCATATTGACAATAATGTTAATAATAATATGATAACATGAATAATGATATAATATGATGATGATGATATAATGATAATAATAATAATAATAATAATAATAAATAATAATATAATAATAATAATAATAATCTAATAATAATAAATAATTTGATTATGATGATAATGATAATAATAGTAATTTCATCATCATCATCATGATAATAATGATGATAATAATAACGATGGTAATTATGATAACAATAATAATGATGGTAAAAATAATAATGACAATAAAAATTATGATGATAATGATGATAATAATATGATAAACGATAATGAAATGCACAATAGACAACACACTATTAAACAACTGACACAAATACAACGATAATTTGCCCAGTAAGAATCTTATGCAATTCCGAGTATTGCAACTCACACATAAAACGACTACATAAACGAAATAAAAAATATAATAATAAATAATAAATAATAATAAATAATAATAAATAAATAAATAAATAATAAATAAATAATAATAATAATAAATAATAATAAATAAATAAATAATATAATAAATAATAATAAATAATAAATAATAATAATAAATACATCGTAACATGATGAAACACACAGCAAAATAAACAGCATCCTTCATCTGGCAACAACTACCTGGTTTCCGGTGTTTCTTTGAAAAAAGAAAGAAAGAAAGAAGAAAGAAAAAAGAAAGAAAGAAAGAAAAAAAGAAAGAAAAAGGAAAAAAGAAAGAAAAAAAAAAATAAAGAAGAAAAAGAAGAAAAGAAGAAAAAGAAAAAGAAAAAAGAAAATACTGAATTCATGATACTGATGACCATTACCGGGGGATTAGGAATAGAAGGGGTGGGCGTGGGGGTGGGGTGGAGGTGGCTGGGGTGAGTGGGGGCTTATAACGCGGATGTGTTGTGACGTCACACGCTCTTGGATCGGAGATAATGGAAATGGCAAAAGTCTAGATAACATACATATACATACATACATACATACATACAAACATACCATACATACATACATACGTACATACATACATACATACATACATACATACAAGCATAATACATACATACTAGTATACATAATACATTACATACATACACATACATATACATACATATACTACATGATACATACGCAATACATACATACATAACATGCATACATATATATACAACATACATACCGTACATAATTTAATACATACGTAACTACATACATATACATACATACATACATACATACCAACATCATACATATCATACAACATACATATATACATACATACATACATACACATACATTACATCATACATACATATACCATACATTACTACATACATACATATACATATACATACATACATACATACCACATACATTTACATACATATACATACATACATACACATACATTACATATACATACATACATACATACTATACATACATACAATATACATACATACATACACATATACATATACATACATACACCATACATACATACTATACATACATATACATACATACAACATACATACATACATACATACATACATACATACATACATATACATATACGTACGTACAATACATAATATACATACTACATACATACATATACATATACATACATATACATATACATACATATACATAACATATAAATACTACCATTACATTACATACAACACTATACATACAACATATATACATACATACATACATATATTATAGATACATATATTACATATACATATATATACATATACATACAGACATGAATACATTACATACATACATATACATACATACATAACATACATAACATAAAAACATACAGACAATACATACATACATATACATATCACATAATACATACATACATACATAGCATACATACATACATACATACAATACTACATACATAATACAATACATACATAATAATGCATAATACATACACATGATACATACATATACATACATACATATATACATTACTACATATATACACAACATACATATACTACATACATATACAACATGATACATACATACATACCATACATACATTAGCACATGCATACATAACATATACAACATACATACATATACATACGTACATACATATACACCACATACATGCATACATACATACATACATGCATACATACATATACATACATACATTACATACATACATAATACACATACATACATATACTACATACATACATACACATATACATACATGCATACATGCATACATGCATACATACATACATATACATACATATACATACATACATACAATACATACTAACATACATACATACATACATACATATACAACATATATACCACATATACATTACACATACATACATACATACTATACATATATACGCACGTACATACACCGATTTATGCCGACAAAACATTCAACAAGAATAGTCTTCCTGCTTCATTTTTTTTCCCTTCGGTTATTCACTATTTTTTGTTTTTTCTTTCTTTTTCTTTTTCTTTCTTTTTCTTATTTATCTATTTTTTTCTTTCTATTTTCTTTTTCTTTCTTTCTTTTTTTTAGTTTTTTCTCTTTTTCTTCCTTTTTTTTTTTTCTTTCTTCCCTTTTTCTTTTTTTTTTTCTTTTTTTTTCTTTTTTCTTTTTTTTTTTTTTCTTTTCTTTTTTTCTTTTTTTTTTTTTCTCTTTTTTCCTTTTCTTTTCTTTCTTTTTCTTTTTTTTCCTTTTCTTTTTTTTTTCTTTTTCTTTTTCTTTTTTTTTTTTTTTCTTTCTTTTTTTTCTTCTTTTTTTTTTTTCTTTTTTCTTTTTCTTTTTTCTTCTTTTCTTTCTTTTTTTCTTTTTCTTTTTCTTTTTCTTTCTTTTTCTTTTTCTTTCTTTCTCTCTTGTTCTTCTTTTTTTCTTTTTTCTTTCTTTTTCTTTCTTTCTTTCTTTTTTTTTCTTTTTTGAGTTGGGGGGGAGGGTCCCGAAAAAGGGAGAATGTATCACTATCTTCCTCCCATCCATTATCTACGCTATTTACAAGTGTATCTAAAAAAATAATAATAATAAATAAATAAATAAATAAAAAAAATTGTTGCAAAAGGATATACATGTTTTAGAGAATGAAATACAAATTGAAGATAAATAGCAATAAAAATAGCAATGGACAACATAGTCCCCTTTTATGGTGAGAGGACAATGAACAGATCACCTGTAGTATCAATATTAAAGAAAATAATCTACATCCATATCAGTAATTTTAATACCAATTAGTGTTCCGTTCCGTTTGATCAATGAGGTAGATTAATTACATGTACTGTAGTCCCTAGAGCTGTAACTGTAGGCTAGTGATGTGAGAAAATTCAGTAGATAAAGGATGTATTATGTTTTACACTCATTTTCTGCTCGTGTGCCTGGTAGATAGCTTCACTATTTTTTTTCCTTTTCTTTTTTCTTCTTCTTTTTCTTCTTCTTCATTCTTCTTCTTCTTCTTCTTCTGCTTCTTCTTCTTCTTCTTCTTCTTTCTTTCTTCTTCTTCTTTTTTTATTATTATTATTTATTATTATTATTATTATTATTATTATTATTATTATTATTATTATTATTATTATTATTTTCTTACTTTCTTTCTTCTCCTTTTTCTTGTTTTATTTTTGGTCTGCTTCCGTATTTCCTTCTCTCTCATTCTCATACTCCCCATGTCAGGAAGTTAATGGAAATATCAGTAACTAGAGTGACACACAAATAGTTTCGACAGATAAATTTGCACAACACAGACAAACAGATATAGGACAGGCCTAGAAGAGCGCCGCACACACACACACACACACACACACGCCACACACACACACGCACACACACACACACACACACACACACACACACACACACACACACACACACACACACACACACACACACACACACACACACACACAACACACACACACACACACACACACACACCCTTTAGTTACTTTAGTTAGGAAAAAAAATCTAACATAGAAGAAACAAAATCAGGACAAGAACTGAGACACTTGAAGTCCTCGTAAAACATTTAGTTGCGAACGACAATGAAGCAAAATTGAAGAACTAACCAAATGAGAGGCTGAAGGAACACGGGGATAACAAAAGAAATTCGCAAGGGGTGACTAAAGAAAACCAAGGAAGGAAAGAAAGTGGATGATTTCAAACGTGACGAAACAGTTACAGAAATCGAAACAAAATGGTTTTAAAAAATGAAGCTGAGAAATGATATAGAGATAACACGAGAGATAAAAACTACGCTAAAATTCACATTCCAACATACAACTTGGCAGAAAGTAAAGCATTCTTGGCTGACGTAAATAAAATGTCATCCATCTGACACTCTACAAAAAGTATCAGAAGATGACTCCGACAAGTCAACGCGAATACAGGTGATTGGTGAAATCCACAGACCCCCAAATCCCGAATCCTCAGCGGCAGACATTGTTACACAACGAAGATTGGGAAACTTTTGGGAGAAAAAAAAGTAAAACAAGTGCTCACTGGAAGTTATATCTTGACAAATAAAAACCGATGTAATTAAGCTGGCTAAGAACCTGATCAACCATGCAGAATACAAGATCTTGGAAGAAGCCGAAGGCGATATAAGATCAGAGAAGAAAAGATGGGAAAAAAGCTTCGTTCGAATGCAGAAACGCCTCCAAGCTGCACAATTCTTAATTCTTAACAAGAAAGACAAACAAAGGAATACCAAAGATACAAGGAATACGAAAGGCCACTTGCAAGTTGTTTACACAAATGCAGACGAATTATTTTGCAAAATTACAAAATGTAGAAACACTAATTGACGCTAATAAACCCAACATTATATCAATCAGTGAAACCAAACTTAATCAAGAGCCTACAAAAGCGTCCAGGTTTTTGAAACAGAAATAAAAAAGGATTAATAGTAGCCACTGTCTACATGCCAACTCATGCATCAGAACGGTCACAAGAAAGATCTTATTAGCACAGTCAACTTCGAAACCGCAATCTTATACAAAGATACCAGGAATCATAAATGAGCACTTCCTTCCTGTGTGTCTCTTTCTCTGTCTCTCTCTGTCTGCCTTTCTCTCTCTGTCTGCCTTTCTCTCTCTCTCTCTCTCTCTCTCTCTCTCTCTCTCTTCTCTCTCTCTCTCTCTCTCTCTCTCTCTCTCTCTCTCTCTCTCTCTCTCTCTCTCTCTCTGAATATTATACTCGAGCCTTTGATCTCATAGAAAAAAGTGGCAACTCAACCCGGACTCTTGAGTACGTCGTTTCGCCGCCTCTTTAAAATTCTAATCAGATTCTAATCATTCTTTTTTTTTTTTTTTTTGTATTTTTAAACCTTGTTGTTTTTATTTGAATTTGCTGCCTTCAATACCTCTACATCTATTCCTGAGACTGGACAGTGTAGGGAGAGAGATGGATAAACCGTCAGAGCTTATTGTATTTATTATTTCTGGTGTGCTGAGTGGTGCCGTGGTAGCGCTTTCGTCTAGCAATCTTGCTGACCAGCGTTCGATACCCCGCGCACGCCAGTGGATGGTCACTCCGCATTCCTCGCACACAGCGGGTAGTTTAGAAGCACAATAAACAGACAAGTCACAATTTGACTGATGTCACAAGAGCCTGGCACAGCAAACCCTAAATTATTATTATTATCATTATTATTATTATTATTATTATTATTATTATTATCTGATCCTTTCGATGAAGACTCAGTCGAGTGCAAAGTTCGCAACCTTAAGGATTTTTTTATGACCAAAATTCAGTGGCCGTAACCCATTGATGGCTAAAAGTCGACCTATTTTTGTATCAGGATCTTCGTTTGGGTGTCATATCCTATGTTTTCTGGGGCTGGAATTTTTACTAGATTTCCAAAAATTCTTGAGGAACATATTTAATACAGCCAATACATAAGGATCTATTTTTAATGTATTGATATGAAGTGTGTCTGCATTGATGTTTTTGAGATGCCCAGATGGGTTACCTTGGGAAAAATCCAGTGATTTGTCCTATGGCTTTGTTACAAGAACAGCTAGGAGCAAGGGGAGGGGAGGGAAGGAGGGGGATAGGAGGGAAGGATGGGAAGGAAGGTATAGGGAAGGGAGGTGAAGGAAGGTAGAGGGAAGGGAGTGAAAGCAGGAAGATTGTGGGAGGGAGAGGAGGGGAGGGGAAGGGAAAGGGAGGGAAAGGATGATACCTTTCTTCTCTTTATTTGGGGCATTATAACTACATAAGGCAAGTATTCTAATATTTTCATCTTCACTTTCATACTTCCTGAAAAAAGAAAAAAAAAATACGCACATTTTATAACTACATAAGACAAGTATTCTAATAATTTTATATTCGCTCTCATACTTCCTGAAAAAATTACTTGCACATTTTTATATACAAAGTCTTTTATACGAAGGTCAGGTCACCGTCATAGCAAATCTTGAATTGGTGAAAAGGTTATTATCATCTGCTTTCAATGAACAAGCTGCATGATTCACTGATGAAGCTCGCGGCTTGTGTGCACATCAGAAGCCACCAGCCTGGCATATGAAACGGGCTCTCGACTGATCAGTTCGCTGAGTCCACATACATGGGCTTTGGTCACATTCCTGCAAGAATAATTGGCTTTACTCTTCGACCTTCTACACTCAGGCGATGGATACTCAGGCTATTCATATATGCAACAGCTACGACACGGAAAATGTACAAACTGTTCATGAAGAAGGTTCGTCCAGAATCTATACTGATTGTACTGATAGGCGAACAGAGGAAAAAATCATATTTATGCAGGACTTGTCAGTATATTAATAAGAGATCATTACACATTGCCAGTATTAAGTATGTTCCTCGCGTATTTAAGGGAAATACCACAGGAAGTGTATGAAATATGTTTTTTTTTTTTTTTTTTTTTTTTTTTTTTTAATAGGATATGACACCAA
>NW_020872390.1:473272-475357 GCF_003789085.1 Penaeus vannamei | reverse complement strand
CCCCCTTGGTCAGTTCAAAGTCCCCTGGTTCCCTTTGTTTTTTTTTTTGGGGTTGGGTTTCTGGTTTCCATTTTTGGTTAAAGGTCCCTGTCCCCCTTGTCCTTTACCCTGGGTTTTTGTCCTAATCTGTCTGGTATGTTTTTTGGTCTATCTGTCAGTTCAGTCCCCCTTGGGTCCTGTTCCTGGTTTGTCTGTTGCAAAATTTTGTTTACGTCCTGTCCCTGTCTACCTGGTTGTCCTATCTTGGGGTCTGTGGGGTGTTTTTGTCTATCCTAATCAGTCAGTCTGTCTGTCTGGTTGTTCTTGTAGCAATTTGTTAGTCCCCTTGTCCCTGTCTACCTGGTTGGTCCTAATCTGTTAATGTAAATGTTTTTTTGTCTATCTGTCCATCAGTCCCTGTCCTTGTCCTGGTTGTCCTGTCCATTTGTTAGTCTGTTCTGTCTGCTGGTTGTCTTCTGTCTGTGTGGTTTGTCTATCAGTCAGTCTGTCCTGTCTGGTTGTCTTGTTCCGCATTTGTTAGTCTGTCTGTCCTGTCTGTCCCCTGTTTTGCCAGTGCTGTCTGTCTGTTGTCTGTTAATTTGGTTAGTCTGTCCTGTCTAACCCTTGGTTGTCTAATTGTCTGTGTGTTTTTGTCTATCAGTCAGTCCTGCTCTGTCTGGTTGTCTGTCCATTTGTTAGTCTGTCTGTCTATCTGGTTGTCTGACTGTTTGTGTTTGTCTGTCTATTCATTATTCAGTTATTTTTCTTTTCTGCTTACTATGTATCTATCTTATTTTTCTGACTCCTTTGTTTTATTTTCTTTATCACAAAATTTCTCTCTTATCTCGTCCTGAACATCCGCCGAGCAAAGAAGATCAAAGGTAATAGCTAATTTAGATCAAATATAGTGAACAATAAGTATAAATGAGTCATTAGTGAACAGAAAGTATAACAAGATCATTACTGAACAGAAAATATAACAAGTCATTACTGACAGAAAGTATAAACAGAGTCATTTACTACTGAACAGAAAGTATAACAGAGTCATCTACTAGAATCAGAAAGTTATAACAGAGTATTACTGAACCGAAAGTATAACAAGAAAGTCATTAACTGAAACAGAAAGTATAACAGAGTCATTACTGAACAGAAAGTATAACAGAGTCATTACTGAACAGTAAGTATAACAAGTCATTATGCAACAGAAAGTATAAAGAGTCATTACTGAAAGAAAGTAAACAGAGTCAATTACTGAACAGAAAAGTATATACAGAGTCATTACTGAACAGAAAGTATAACAAGTCATTAACTGAACAGAAAGTTATAACAGAGTCATTACTGAATAGAAAGTATAACAAAGTCATTAGTGAACAGAAAGTATAAAGAATAGAGTAATTATGAACAGAAAATTATAACACAGTAATAATGAACAGGAAAGTATAAGTATAACAAGGAGAGTAACCGAACAGTAAATATAACAAACAAAAATTAGAACTAAAAAAGTGAACAAAATAAAACAAATACAGATGAACAAAGCAAACAGAACGCATGGGACAAACAGAAGAACCAGAGCGAATATAATTTATTAAGTAGAACAAACACAGTAAAGTAAATTTTACAAGTGTACTAAGAGAAACAAGTAGAGGAGAGTAAATAGAGCAAACGGAGAATATAAAGTAACAGAGTAAGTAAACAAGAGTGGATAAACTAGTGCGTGCGGATAATCGATAATAATAATATAATGATAATGATAAATGTTAATGATAATGATGATAATAATACGATATAATGATAATGATGATGATGATGATGATAATAATAAATAATCTAATGATAATAATAATGAATAATAATAGATAATAATGCATGAATTAAGTAATAATAATGAATATGGATAATAAGTAATAGATAATAGATGAATAATATAATATAATAATGCAATAAATATAAGATAACAATAATAATAATCATCGATAGATAACTAAAACAATAACAAGATGAATAATAATAGTAATAATAATACGATAAGATAATATAATAACTCATAATATTAAGTAGATAATAATAATAATAATAATAATAATAATAATAAGTATAATAATAATA
>NW_020872390.1:435772-440772 GCF_003789085.1 Penaeus vannamei | reverse complement strand
TCATTCTAGTAAGTGATTAATCGTGTTCTTTGAAACTTTGGAACTCTTTACATTCACTCCTATCATTGTCAAAAAAGGAAAAAAAAAGTAGGGATTCAACGGAGGTTATATTTTGGCTATTCATCTCTTTGTATATCTGTCCGCTTTCCTGTTCAATAGTAAAGATGTCTGTTCTCCTCTCTCTCTCTCTCTCGTATATATATATATATATAATATATATATATATATATATATATATATATATATATATATCACTCTGTCTCTCTCTCTTCCCCCGCCATGCACTAAACTATCTTAAATCTTTTCTAAAACAATTATCCTGGAAACGTCTTGCATTTTCCATCTCGTTCTCCGTTTTAGTGTCATGATTCTGTCGTAAATACTAAGTAAGAGTTTCCTACAGACCTCTCAGATGGAGTTACAAGGAAACCTATTTTCTCACAAATTTCAATATTACAGTCGACACTGTACTAATACATTCATCTTTGAATGGGAATATAGTTGTAATAAATCTTTAATCAAATGTCCATATAAGTCGATAACTTTTTCTGATTGCTTGTCTGTCTAACTCTCTTTCTTTCGCTCTCCCCTTCATCCTTCCCTCCTCTCTCTCTCTCTCTCTCTCTCTCTCTCTCTCTCTCTTCTCTTCCTCTCTCTCTCTCTCTCTCTCTCTCTCTCTCTCTCTCTCTCTCTCTCTCTCTCTCTCTCTCTCTCTCTCTCTCTCTTCTCTCCTTCTCCTCTCTCTCTCTCTCCTTCTCTTCTCCTCTCTTCTCTCTCTTCTCCTCTTCTCTCTCTCTCTCTCTCTCTTCTCTCTCTCTCTCCTTCATCCTTCTCCTCTCTCTCTCTTTCTTTCATCCTCACCTTTTCTCCTCTATTTCTCTATTTCGTCTTCGTTCCCCTTCTTATCCTTGTTCTGTTTCATAAAAATGATTGAAATCACATAGAAAATAACTTCCTTATTCAGTGCGTGTGAGTATCGCTTCAATCTGGTTTTGGAATATTCATATATAGCATATTGTCTGGAATAAAAGTTATTCTCGGAATAGTGCTATACTTTTTCATGAGTCCATATGATCTGAAAATTGCTTTTAGCAGACTTTAGCACACTTAAAATATTAATTTCCTATATTACGTCCGCCGACCGCATATCGATCGGCGCCCCCCCCCCCACATGGGGGTTGCTGCCGCCCCCCTAACCTCTGCCCTGTAAGACAAAGAATCCACCACGTATGTACGGTAGGATAGAGTGTTACACAATTATAGAGGTATTGGAACATTCCCACAGAAGCAGCATTCTAATCTATGACATAGTCAGCATTGTATACTGAGAAGATTATAGTATAATGAGGGCGGGCGGTGGTGGCCCGCTTTCCTCGGCGGGTTTTGCGCAGCTCTGGAGGGTACACCGATGACCTCGGATGATGGAGTAGAATGATATACTACACTAGTAAGAGGTATATTAGAGTCAACCACTAGATGGCAGTTATTATCCCATATAGTTACTGAAGTGACTATGCCGCCATCTATTGCATAAGAACGTAGCCTCGAGGTCGAATTTCCCGTCCTCTGGAACCACGAGATGCGTGTTCATAACCGAAATAATGCGGTATAATTTCCGTTCTTCTGGAAGCAACGAGATACGCGTTCAAAACAGGCATGGTACGGACCTGCCTGCCACCGTCGGGTTCGTTACTCAGCCATAGCCGCCGCGATGGCCGAATGAAGAGGGTGCGCCTACTCCGAAATGGACTTCATGCGCGAGGTCGCCACCAGCCGAGAAGAAAGGTTGATGTGCTTCCGCCCGTCGGGGAAGAGCCTGCGGCATCTATCAGTCAGGTTAATACCTTTAAAATCCAAGGTTATATAGTAGCTTATCAGCTCCGCATCTAGTTCGTGTGCGCTCTAACCTGCCGTGAATATGTGAAGAATTCTTTGTTTCCTCGACGGGGAGGGGCGGGCGCAGGGGGCGCAGCCCCTTGCAGTGAAAACTAATGTGAATTATCATTGTGGATTGTTATTAGTGTTATTTAACCCCGCATTTTCCCTGGGACCTTTCCTGCCCTCCCCTGCTATCGGCGCCAAGTTTGTCGCTAAGGTTTTCCGCTCAATAAAACCTATATATGCATTGTAAACGGTAAGAGGAACGACACCGAAATCGTCGATGTCTGATCGGCGAACGTAACATAGAAATTTACCTCATTGATATTAGAATCCTTGTTGTCTTTATTATTATCAGTATTATCATATTGATTCCCGTCATCATTATCACTATCACTACTATTATTTTTGTTGTTACAATATCATGATTATGATCACTATCATCACCGTTACTGCTATTATTATCACTACCTTTCTCCGTCGTCCTCTCATGACTTAAGTATTATCATTTATGGAAATACTGGTATTCTTACACCGACTGTCTCTGATGATATCACTGACTTCGTGACACTGATTGCCACATGGAAATACTTGCATTCTCACACTGACTCTCACAAATGGAAACAATGACATCTTGGCATGATGACACTGGGTATTATTAATGGAATCTGTCACTGATGGAAACACGTGATCCCTGACACTAGCCACTTATTGAAACACTGGCTTCCTAATACGGACTGTCACAGGTGGAATCTTCTTGACGTTGAATGTGATTTGAGGAAACGCAGACATCATCTCACTAGCTGTCACTGGTGGGAGTTTCAGCGCATGTTTATTCTGACTCCCACTGATGGGATAACTGACACATTTACATGGATGGAAACACTAGCATCCTGACAATGATTATCCCCGTGTAAACATTTGCATTCTCACACTGATTGTTACCGACATTATTACTGGTATTCTCACACTGAATGTCACCAAGGAAACAATTATTTGATTTCTTGGCTTACGGATTTTTTTTTTTAACATCTGACAGGCGCTGGCAAAATAAAAATAATTGGGTGTTTCACTATTTTGGGGAGGTGACAGGTAAAAATAAATAGATAAATAAATAAATACCGATGACAAAACTACATCACGTCTGGGATCAGTATTCTTCACGTGTCCACAGACAGGAATGATCTCCTTTGATGAAATCGGTGACATAATACCGATTATTTTTTCTTATTACATCTCCATTGATTTATTTTCACGATGGTTGGCTATGTTGAACAAAAAAAAAAAAAAAAAAAAAAAATTACAATTATTTTATTCTGTTCACATCGAAACCAAAAAATAGTTAATTTTACAATTTATTTTGTTCATATCAAAATAAAATCGAATCCGATTAGGTGCGGCGGAAAAGAAATAAAAGTCGATTTCTCAGTCATTTTTTTATTTTCGAAAATCAAGGAAAACAAGTGCGGTGGATCCGTAAACCAAGGAATCAAATATTTGTCGCCTAAGGAGACACGAATTACCTGGCACTGATTGTCACAATTTGAAGCTCGGGTCCTGTCATTGATCTTTCCGGATGAAAACACTGGAATCTTGATACAGATTGTCGGTAAGGGAAAACTGGCAATTTTACACCGATTGTTACTGATGAATGACTGGCACCCTATTACTGATTGTCAGTGATGGAGACATTGGCGTTGAGACTATTTATCTTTTCTTTCGTACCTTTCCGTTATTGTTCAATTTGCCATTTACAAGTATCACAGATGGCGAGGCTTCCCTGAGTCTGGGCTACGGGTCATTCTTGGCGTGTATTAGGGATAGTTGACGAAGTAGTCAGTCATTATCAAACGTAACCACTGAACGATCTGCTTTTGGCATAATTTTAGTTTCGATTGCATTGTGCAAGGCAACCGAAAAGTATAAGGCGTTTTCCACATGTGGTATTTTCTTTGTAAGATCTTGGTAACAGACATGTAACATAAAAGCAAATTACTTGAAAATTCGCCCGGTGATATCCCATGAAATGTAAGCAAATCAAATCAGGGTTTCGGGCACAAGGGTCGCGCGGGAGTTATAAATTGTCTATTGTTACCAGACATGTGCGTGGCAGATTTGTCTGTGAATCCTGTTGCAGGACTGAAAGTGTAAAAATAGTCGCAAAAATCAAATCAAATTATGTGTACTGTAATAACGGATCTTTGTACATAATCAAATGAGCGACTGTAGAAATATTTAAAAGTGTGGACTTATGGAGTTTGCGAGCCAAATATTATCGTCATTTCTTACATTAAATACCGAGAAATAATCTGTCAATATCCTTTTTCAAGCTGCTGGGCTGTGCGAAGAACAAGGGAGGAAAAAGAGACAAACTGTGCCACTGAGCCTGCTGAGAGGTGGACAGTCCCGTTGCGAGCGATCCAGATTAGGGTAAGTGTTTGATAGACGTGTATCCTTCTTTTACATTTGCAACATTTCCAGGATTATGATAGCAACATTACATATATAATGATTTATGTTGGTTTCTTTTATAAAAGCATTGATATCTGATTAGAAGACCTGTATTATAGAGCCTGGGTTAGAGGGGGCATATTGTCAATACTATATCCGATCTAAAGTCAGGAAAACAATATTCTGAATGACTGTATTTCATCTGAACGACTGTTTTTTTTCGTCTAACCGATGTACGGAGGGAAAAGGTTAAGTAATTCTTTATAACCGTATGTCTTGACTCGGTAAGACAACGATGTTTTATCGTGCATAGTAACGTTAGTCATGAAATATGTACCACGTCGAAGCATAAAATAACAAAAAATAATTACCAGAAGGAGCACGTAACATACATAAAGTAGAAAATCAACAGAACCATAGAATTTTTTTTATCATATAGCCAGTAATAGAATAATCAGCAAATCTTATTGTTATTGATATGTTATTGTGATAGCGAAAAAGCTATTTAATGCTTGACGTAAAGTCCAGAAAATGTATAATGTAGATGGCTATAAAATACCTGATTGTCCCACGTCTTTCGGTAATTTACACATCAATGTCCACGGCCTTACTCCCAGTGTAGAAGCAAGTAAATATCCTTGTTTCAAAATCTGCTGCTTGCGTTTTAATAA
>NW_020872390.1:410772-415772 GCF_003789085.1 Penaeus vannamei | reverse complement strand
GCAGATATCTACATTGCTTTTTTATAAGGAGAAGAGGAATGATTTTTTTTTTTTTTTTTTTTTTTTTTTTTTTTTGCGAACTGCTCTGCCATACTAAAGATACTTCGATTAAAAAGACAACCCTTTTTCTTACTGTTTGTGATTACCTGGGTGAATAACCAATGCTCTTTGTCCTTTTTTACATCATATAAACAAAAGAGATGTAATTAGATATCATAAATGCTTCGTGCATAATTTAACAATTCACAGTTATAGTTTATCCTTACCTGTGCGCAAGGTGGGCGCTCGGCTTTCATTTGACCCGCGCCAGAGTGTCCCGTGCTCCTTTTTTTGGAGTTCTGTTGAATATTGCAATATCTTTTTCCTCCTGCACTTCCAGACGTGCAACCTTACATGCGTATCTTTATATGCTTATATATATATATATATATATATATATATATATATATATATATATAGATAGATAGATAGATAGATAGATAGATAGATAGATAGATAGATAGATACATTTACATATACTTAAATGCAATTACGTGTACGTAGATACAATTTACATATACATAAATGCAATTACATGTACATAGATACAATTTATATATGCATAAGTATATTTAAATATACGTAAATACATTTACATGCACATAAATGCATTTATATATACATATACGTATCCTTATGCTTGGACTTGTACATGCACTTGTACTTATAGAGGTATAATGAATAAAGAAACTTGAAAATGTATTAAACCCACATTTCATATTCACTCTCACCCCCTCTCCCAACACCCCCACATGCAACCACTTTATTGTACTGAAGGAAGGGGGACTATGATAATTAGGGGAGGGGGGAGAGGGGAGGGGAGGTGGATATATGACTCATTTTAAGGCTGGCTACATATTACTACATGAATATTAAATGAAGTTGCATCTATTTTTCATGTGGTATAAGTTATTCTTTCTCTCTCTCTCTCACACACACACTCTGTCTGCTTGTGTCCCTTTCTCTCTCTCTCTCTCTGTCTCCGTCTCCCTCCCTCTCTGTCTGTCTTTGTCTCTCTCTCTCTGCCTCCCCCCTTTCTCTCTCTCTCTCTCTCTCTCTCTCTCTCTCTCTCTCTCTCTCTTCTCTCTCTCTCTCTCTCTCTCTCTCTCTCTCTCTCTCTCTCTTCTCTCTTTCTCTCTCTCTCTCTCTCTTCTCTCTCTCTCTCTCTCTCTCTCTCTCTCTCTCTCTCTCTCTCTCTCTCTCTCTCTCTCTCTCTCATCCTCCCTCCATCTCTTTCTCTTTCCTTCCTTCCCCTCTCCCTCCTTCCTCTCTCTCCCTCCTTCTCTCCTTCCCTCCCTACTCCCTCTTTCTCGCCGCCTGTTCCTCTTCCTCCTCCTAATCCCCTTCCTCATCCTCTTGCTCCTTCTTTTCCTCCTCCTCTCCCTATTAAGCACAAGCGCAAAATACCCTGAGATTATTCTTGTAAGTTAAGTCTCGAGTATATTGGAAACAGATAACTTTCTCTAGTTGTAGTTTATGCAAGAAATTGGAGTTTAACAGAATTTTGGAGACTTTATCCATATGGTCCCTGCCTTTCTTGATCTTTATCGTCATTCTCCTTGATGGTGAAGTTATTAGAATGAAGAGGAGGAATGTATAGGGATTTTTTTTTCATAGTATTGAGGAAAATGGGAAAGATTCCTCATAGGACAGGAAAATAGGATGTATTATCTCATAGGACTGAAGAAAATGGGATGTATTTCCTCATAGGACTGAGGAAAATGAAATTAATTTCTTCGAATAACTGAGGAAAATAGAATTCATTTCCTAGTAGCACTGAGGAAAATAAGGCGATTTCCCTCGTACCGCCGAGGAAAGTATCACGACTTTCCTCTGAAGAAAATACACAGACATCTCTCATAGGACTGACGAAAAAAGAACGAAATTCCTTTTAGCGTTGAGGAAAATATGAAGAGAATCCTCAAAGAACTCTTTCATAGAATAAAAAAAAAAAAAAAAAAATACGAGAAATTTTCTTTGCAGTCTCCGTCAGTGTTTTCATTTTGAAGTGATTAAAATAAATGTTTAACATAATTACCATTCACTGTAGAAACATATGCTGAATTATGTATCAAAGTTATTACCGCCGCTGTTAATTTTGACATTTTTAATAGGGTCGTTGTCATTATGCAAATAAGTAAGTCTGTGTTATTGTTTCTCGAAATTATACTTGTGTTGGTATCGAAATTAGAATTGTATTAGAGGTTGTAGTAAATTACCTCATGGCCAAGTAGATATCAGGTTATGATTTACGATTATTGTTATTATTTTGGTACATGTATTGTGATTTATATTTTCATT
Source organism: Penaeus vannamei (assembly GCF_003789085.1). Taxonomy (NCBI): domain Eukaryota; kingdom Metazoa; phylum Arthropoda; class Malacostraca; order Decapoda; family Penaeidae; genus Penaeus; species Penaeus vannamei. Next base: position 413,432 of record NW_020872390.1, on the reverse strand, counting down.
ATTTTGAGTATACACAGTATTAGTTTGCATAAATATGATCTTTAATATAATCCATCTCCAACATAGCCAAGCCCATCCACAATACCACCCAACTCCAACATAAAAACACATCTCCAACATAAGCAAAACCCAACCCAAACATAACAATAATCCACCCCAACATAAGTATAACCAAACTCAACATAAGCCACCCATAACACTACCAACACAACTGTAACAAAACCCCACCCACCAACATAACCATAACCCACCCAACATACCCCACCAACATAACCATAACCCACCCCAACATAACCACTCCAGCCCACCAACATAACCATAACCTACCCACTAACATAACCCAACATACCCACCAACATAACCATAACCCACCCCACCCCAGCATAGCCCCAACCCACACAAACAACCCACCAACCCAACCCACACCAAAACAACCACCAACGCCCAACCCACACCAAACAACCACATAACCCAACCCACACCAAACAACCCACCAACATAACCCAAACCCACACCCAAACAACCACCAACATAACCCAACCCATAACCCAACCCACACCAACATAACCATACCCAACCCACACCAAACCAACCCACCAAGACCCTCAAAAGACCCCTCTCAAACAACCCCAATCTCACTCTCACTCTCACAGCGACCGAACCGAACTGAAAATGACTAAATTCGACTCAATAACAAACCTCTTGGGTAATGAGGAGACGTGACCTCATAGAGCAGCCAGTCCACTCATCTTATCGGCGCCAAGATCTAGATGGGTTTATGATCTGCCTGTGAGATTAGCGTGATAGGAGGAGGGGGTGAGAGGGGGGAGGATGAGGAGGGGTGGGTGGTGTGGGGTGAGGGGGGGAAGGAGAGGGGGTATTGTTATTTGGTTTGATATGCTTTGTTTTTGTTGTTATTATTGCTGTTATTATTGGTGGTTTTGGTGTTATTATCATTGCAATAATAATAATTATTATCATTTCTATCATCATCATTGTTACTACTGATGTAGATGTTAGTTTTATTATTATTATTATTATTATTATTATCATTATTATCATTATCATCATCATCATCATCATCATCACCATTATTACTATTATTATTCTCATCATCATATTTATTCTTATTATTATTGTCATTCTTATTGATATGATTATTAATTTCACTGTTATTTATAATGTTATCACATCGTTATTACTGCCATTACTTCATTATTGCTATCTTCATAAGAATCATTATTATCATTATGAGTTTCATGACCTTTTATACTGATCATGAACGAGGCGTAGACTATAATTAAAAGTCAAAGATTTTTTTTTTTGGTATTACTTTTTTTTTTTTTTTTTTTTTTATTTTTTCTCTAAATGTCACAGTGTTGATAATAGCAGGGAAAAGAAAATGAGATTTGATGTCTCTTTCATTATCAGATTACAATGATATTTTTGGATACACGAATCCACCCCCTCGCCCTCCATCTCAACCCTCTTACTACACCCAGGGGTCAAAGGTCATGCAACTGCAACATTCTGCATTGTGGTGGTTGTTGCGTCGTTGTATTGGTCTTTAATGGTTCTTGTTCTTGGGTTACGTATGGTAATTCCATTTCGCGGTCTCGTTGTTATTGGTGTTATGGCTGTTGTCCCTATAAGTGTTACGGAGTATTAGCATCAGATAGGAATGTTAGATATTTAGATATTTAGATTCTTCACCTCTCTTTCTTTCTTTTTTTTTCTCTCTCTCTTCTTTCTCGCTATCTCTCGCTCTCGCTCTCTCTGTCTTGTTCTCTCTCTCTGTCTGTCTGTCTCTCTCTGTCTCTCTCTTCTCTCTCTACTCTCTCTTCTCTCTCTCTCTCTCTCTCTCTCTCTCTCTCTCTCTCTCTCTCTCTCTCTCTCTCTCTCTCTCTCTCTCTCTCTCTCATCTCCCCCCCCCTCTCCCTCTCCCTCTCCCTCTCCTTTCTCTCCCTCTCCTTTTCATTCTCTCCCTCTCTTTCTCTCTCTCTCTCTCTCTCTCTCTCTCTCTCTCTCTCTCTCTCTCTCTCTCTCTCTCTCTCTCTCTCTCTCTCTCTCTCTCTCTCTCTCTCTCTCTCTCTCTCTCCTCTCTCTCTCTCTCTCTCTCTCTCTCTCCTCTCTCTCTCTCTCTCTCACTTTCTCTCTCCCCTCTCCCTCTCCCTCTCCCTCTCCGTCCATTCCTCCCTTTCTCCATGTATACACGTACACACAGTATATATACATATGTTATAAAATATAAATCAATAACCCTTTTTTCCGAACCTATTGCGACACGATAAAACCATGAATCACGGTCAACGGTTTCGATAACAATGTTTGCGGTAATGAAAGTGATAGGATTATGAACGGCTAAATTATCTGCGATTAGTTGTAATTGGCGAATTAATAATTGCGTAATATGTGCTGCTGCGTTCCGGCGGACGAATGCACGGCGTAATCTGAAATACAATTCGTGTTTTGCCGAACCAAATGATACCAGAGTCAGCCGCAGGATGGAACAACCCGCAAAATTCTCTTTTGACTTAAAATGATCATTAGTATCCGATGTTATGAGACTTTGAAGTTATGCGTCTCGTATTATAGTTCGGGCGGTTGCAGTATTTGCGTTTTCCATTCAATTTAAGGTCCCTGTATTGGACGCTTTATCA
>NW_020872390.1:403272-405772 GCF_003789085.1 Penaeus vannamei | reverse complement strand
TCACACATAATCACACAACAAAGAACACACAAACAAATAAACACACAAACAAACAAGCGCCCATTTAATCCAAGCGCAAAGCAAACTATCACACGCCGTATAAATCGCAATCTGAGCAGCTCTTGGCAAACTTTTCCCCGAGATCAAAGAAAGGCCGCGCATTGTATTGATTCCAAATCGGCTTTCAAACGGACTTGATAAGCTTCCTTCAGAATTCGGACCCGAGGCATAAACAAAGGAAGAGGGAGGGTAATGATAAATAGATCAAATTAGGTTGTGACTTGTTCGAGATCTATACAAGATTATTAGAAGGGAAATATTTGGATGGTAATTATAAGCATGCGTGGCTGTATGGGTGTTTTGTTGTTTCCTTGTATAGTTCGAGGGTAAACAACAAGGGAAAAAGGAAAAGGGAGGGTAATGATAAAAATATCAAAGGTTGTGACGCTTGAGATTTCTTTATACAAGAAGATTAAAATGGAGATGAATGATGGTAATTATAAGCATACATGACTGTATGGATGTTTTGTTGTTTCCTTATATACTTTGAGTTTGAGGATAAACAAAGAAAGGAAAAAGTAGGGGCAATGATAAAAATATAAATTATAGGTTGTGCATTGTTTGAGATTTCTTTATACAAGAAGGTTGAAATGGAAATAAATTAGAGGTAATTATAAGCGTAAATGACTGTATGCTGTTTTGTTTCCTTATATACTTAGAGTTCGAGAATTAACAAAGAAAAAAAGAAAAGGGAGGATAATGATAAATGTAAGGGTTGTGCATTGTTTGAGATTTCTTTTATACAAGAAGATTAAAATGGAAATAGATTGGTTAAAATGGAGATGAATTGATTGTAATTATAACCATGCATGACTGAATATTTTTGTTGTTTCCTTATATACTTAGAGTTCGAGGATAAATAAGAAGGAAAAAGTAAAAGGGAGGGTAATGATAAATATAAAGATTGTACATTGTTTTCAGATTTCTTTTATACAAGAAAATTAAAATGGAAATAAATTGATGGTAATTATAAGCATACATGCCTGTATGGATGTTCTGTTATTGATTTATATACTTAGAGTTCGAGGATAAACAAAAAGGAAATAAATAGAGTTGTAGGAAATGAGGGACAAATGAGTAAAAAAGAAAGAAAAAAAGTAATGAATGGCAGTAAGGTGAAAAACAGACGCAGTCAATTTTATTTTTTCCGTTCGTGTTAAATAGTTCATTTCCAATTACTCACCTGTCCTTTAACCGAAATTAATTAGCAGTTCTCGATAAGTTCTCGGTTAATGAACTTTCCGCCAGACTTCTGAAATCAGCTGATTATTAGGTAGAGGGGTTTCAGGTACACATTAATCAGGGCAAAACAATGCCATACTTCCCAACGTCGACCTTCTGGAAGACTGCCGAGATTGTAGTCATTCGAACCAACATTATTGGAAAACAACAACAGGAATCTTCATTTGCACGCACACACACGCACACGCACGCACGCACGCACGCACGCACGCACGCACGCACGCACGCACGCACGCACGCACGCACGCACGCACGCACGCACGCACACACACACACACACACACACACACACACACACACACACACACACACACACACACACACACACACACACACACACACGCCACACGCCACGCACACGCACACGCACACGCACACGCACACACGCACACACGCACACATATATCGACATCGTGAAATTGCCGTATGAGAATCGCTAATGCGTGGAATTCATGTCGAACAAATTGCAACAGGGACAACGAAGGGAAGAACAAGAAAACACGAATATGCCTATTGGTGTGTTTTCATGTTCTTCCCTGCGTTGTTCCTGTTGTACAATCGCTAATCTTAATAGTAAGAATTGTATAAATCATTGTCATTATTAAGAACTCTAGCTTTGTGTTAGCAGAGCATTCACTCAAAGTACAAAGGCTGTTTACAAAAGATTATCAAACATTTCTTCTTCGGATCAGACGAGCCCGAATCACAAATCTAATCATCCTGTGCTCGGATTGGCATAAACAGAGGAAAAAAATGTCCGGGAACTTTCACTCAGCCCGACTCGAAACTGTTTGTGTGCGGAACTGCCGACCTTCACAAATTCGGAAACATGGCCTGACTCCTACATGGCTTTGAAGGGAGTTACCCGTTGCTCTGTTGATCCTTGGGGCTTGCCGGCGCGCTTTTCAGAAGGCACTGAGAGTCCTCCTTGAAATTCTGGCACCGTGGGTTTCGGCGCGGCCAAGAAAATGAGTTACAATCGTGTGGGTGTTTGGAGTGCGTGTGAGATGTCTTTACCTCAGCTCCGTAGAAGTAAAAAAAAGAAAGAAAGAAAGAAAAAGAAAAGGAAAAAAATATATGAACGTTTTAATTCGTTCCGTCGTAACCTGTGAATCAGTTTTCCCTTGTTTTAGATGATATTTTTGGCTTTTTTCGTATTCAGGGAGAGTAGCGTGTTTCCGCCCAACTGTTTCTCTCA
>NW_020872390.1:383272-393272 GCF_003789085.1 Penaeus vannamei | reverse complement strand
ATCCCTCGTTTTCGCCTTCAGGGATTGTGTTTATGTGGCGCTGTTTGTGCTTTCTTGCTCTTAAATATGTGTCGTTTTATTCATACATTTTTTGTTATTGAAATTTGAAATTTAACAGGATTTAGGGGAGTTTTGATTAATTCTCTTGTAGATTTATGTAATTTTAAGTCTTAAAGTTTGGTTTATTTTTGTGTGTGCTAATTACAGTGATTTTGATATTTTTTCTGTGTTATGCAATTTAGTAGTTAACACGTGTTTTGTTGCACCGAAATCTCAGCATACACCTTCACTCTATCTTTAGCCTTTCAAACCATGGAATCCACGTCGAAGTCAGATGTTCCACTCTCATTCCACCTTGTCACTTCTATTTCTGTTTCTAGATCATTCTGTGCGTCAGATCGTTCAATATTCCATCACTATGACTTGTATATCCACTCCATATCCATTACCTTTCAATCCTGAAGTCTGTTTTATGCCAAGTGTTTTTCTGTATTGCGACGAGGTTTTCATTTCATATTTTTCCTTATCGCAACGAATTTCTAAAAAAAGAAAGAAAAAAAAATCTACCTCGTTTCCAGTGTTCATTCATCTTTACTTTTTCAGCCTTTATGATCATTCAAGCCAAAAATTACCTTATGTTCGTATTCCACGCATTTTCATTCACATCTCATACACGTAATGCATCCGACAGCCAGTCCCTTTTTTTATCTGTCGCATTTTCTCACTGTTATTCTCTCTATCCTCTTTATCACATTTTCTCACTCAGTCTCTTGTTCTACGAGAGAGCATAGTGTGTTGACATATCGCAGCTCCAAACATATTCTTAGATTACACACTTAGGATTAAAAACTATGTAGAATACAGGTTATGAGTATTACATGAAGCACCGGATTCTGGAGTCACCCACGGCGAAGACTATATACGTATATAGTCTTGTTCACGGCGTCAGCACGGTAGATCAATCATTGAATCAGCATGTTGCAATGCCATGATACACAGTCTAGCTGACGGGTCGGATAGTTGTTCCTGTGTTTGTATGTTTTGCTCTGCTGACTGTATGTTGTGTGAGTGTGTGTGTGTGTGTGTGTGTGTGTGTGTGTGGGTGGGTGGGTGGGTGTGAGAGATAGAGAGAGAGAGAGATTGAGAAAGAGAGAGAGAGAGAGAAGAGAAAGAGAGATTGAGCAAGAGAGAGAGAGAGAGAGGGAGAGAAAGAGAGAGAGAGAGAGAGAGAGTTAGACAGAAAGAAAGAAATTGTGTATGTGAACCTTTATTTTTATAACCCTGAGCGTTGTGTATAGATAGGTGCCCGTGCATTTTGATGTGCAAGTGCATGTATAAAACACCTATTCATATACATACTTCATATTTACGTAATGCTGCCTGACTCTCCTCACAGGCATAGATAAAGATATATTTCAGTATCATACGCATGCCTATCTATCACTCTAATTCTTCCTTTGCCATCCCCTCCCCACTCCCTCCCCCCTTCTCCCCTCCTCTTCTTCTTCTTCTTCTTCCCCTCTTCTTCTTCTCTTCTCTTCTTCTTCTTCTTCTTCTTCTTCTTCTTCTTCCTCTTCCTCTTCCTCTTCCTCTTCTTCCTCCTCCTCCTCCTCCTCCAGAATTATGCATCTTCGTACGCAAGTAAATCACAGAGAAGCCAAGAAAAAAATACCGAGTTTCATATATTATACAAGATCACGTGTTACCTTTGTGTGTATGGATGGATACGTTGGCTTCAATTTTATGTTTTTCTTCTTTTTTCTCTCGTGTTATTTTTCTTCTCTCTTCTGTGTCCTCGTCTATTGATTCTATTGTTATTTTTATGTATCTATGTATGTTTTATTTGTCTATCTATTTATCTTTACCCTCTCTTTGTTTATCCACTTAAATATGCAACAAACAAATTCTTTAACTGTGTTTTGTTGTTCTTTCATCTCGTCTCTGGCTATCACTTTTTTCCGTCTCTCCCTCTTCCACCATTTCTCTTCTCTTTTTTCCTTTTTCTTTTTTTCTTCCCCCATGCCTCTTTTTTCCCTTTTTGTTCCTGCCTTTCTTATCTGCCTCCTTTTCCTCTTCCTTCTTCTCGGTCTCCTTCTCCTCCTCCTCTTCCTTCCCCTTCTCCTCTTTTTTCTTCCTTTTCCTCTTCCTTCTTCTTCTCGGTCTCCTTCTCCTCCTCTTCCTTCCCCTTCTCTTTTTTCTCCCCTTTTCTCCTTCTTCTTCCCTTTCTCATTCTCATTCTCCTTTCCCTTCCCCTTATCCTCTTCTTCCTTTTCTCCTGTCTTCGTATTCGTATATAGTATGTATGCGTATAATTATGAGGACGTTTTCGTGCACAAATCATAACATATGTACATCCACCATTCAAAATACAGCATTTTCAAGGAACTTATAGACTGACATAAGCTTAAATTATACATTTACTCATTTGGGTCAGGGTGGGTGAATAGCTTGGGTTTTTGTTGTATCATTTTGTTGTATTTTTGATGTATTACAGCACACAAAGGGCGAACGTTGATGGAAAAAAATTAACGCGAACTGGTGGAAATGTTTCGTTTTCTTTGTGTGTGTGCGTGTGTCTATGTGTAGGTATGTGTCTGTACGTGTTTTATGTGTTTGGTGTGTGTTTTTGCTTTTCGCGTGTTTCTGTTTTGTATGACTGTGTTTTTTTTGTGTGTGGTTGTGGTTGCATTTGTATTTGTATTTGTGTCTGTTTGTTTTTGCGTGTGTGTATGTGTGTGTGTGCGTTTGTGTCTGTGTATGTGTGTGTGATTGCTTCTGTGTCAGTGTGTGTGTGTGTTTGTGCTCGTGTCTGTGTCATTATCTGTGTCTTCGTGCTAGTGTGCGTGTGTTCCTTTGAGCGATGAATTCAAACTCATCTGTATATTTTGATTCTATTTTCTTGTCTCACTTGTAACATCAAACTCCTTCTTCAGGCGTCTTGAGATCTATAACAAGTGCGCTGTGTCTACATGCGAACAAGAAATTAATTCGGTGGAAATTACTTATTTATTGTGTAATGTGTACATACAAGCTGTTATTGCTGACAAACGACAATGTCCGAATTCTTAATTAATGAACGAGCTCCTTTGAGGCAAAAGAGATCGTTAGGATGCCTCACATCGTTGCCAATGCTTCGTTAGCACAATGGCAGTGTTACCAGCTTAACCAATGTTATAGTTTTTTTTCTTTCTTTTTTAATGTGAATTCCTTTCTTCTTTCTCTCTCTTTTTTTCTTACTTGCTTCCTTTCCCTTTCTTTCTTTCTTCTTCTGTTTCTGTTTTTCTCTATTCTATATGTCTCTATCTTTTCTCTTCTTTTCTTTCCTCCCTCCCTCTTTACTTTCCTTCCTCTCTCCCTCCTTCCCCTTTCCTCCCTCCCTCTTTCTTTCCTTCCCTCCTTCACTCCTCCCTCCCTCCCTCTCTCTCTCTCTCTCTCTCTCTCTCTCTCTCTCTCTCTCTCTCCTTTCCTCCCTCACTCCGCCCTTCCCTCCCTCATCCCTCCCCCTTTCTCTTCCTCTCTACTTTTCTCCTTCCCTTTCCCTCTCTCCTTCATCCTTCCTTTTTCTCTCCTCTCCCTCTCTCCATCTGTCCCATCTTCCTTCCCTCCCTCTCTTTCCATCCCTTTTTTCACTCCTTCCATCCCTCTCTCCATCCTTCCCTTCCTCTCTCTCTATCCCTCCTTCCCTCCCTCTCTGCCTCATTCCATCCCTGCCTTCCTCTCTTCCCCCTCCATCTCTCCCTCTCTGCTTCCCTCTTTCCATCCCTCCCTCTCTTTCCACCTCTTCCTTTCCTACTTCCCTCCCTCTCTCCCTCTCTCTCTCTCCTCCTCATTCCATCGTGCTTTATGAGCATCATCGCTATTAATTATCTCATCACTCTGTCATGATTACTCACCACCCTCATCACCATCATGGCCTGGCGTAACGGTTTATTTCCTGTCATCACAATTCATCTCTTGCGGTCAAGCGAACACGGAAATAATCATATTATTCCTCTCTTGCTATCTCCCTTTTCGTTCTTTTTTTCCTCCCTCTCACCTTTCTCTTGCTTTTGATCTGCCCTTTTCATATTTCTCACATATACAATTTTAAAATTCTCTCTCATTATATCTATTATCATTATTATTATAATTATTGTTATTACCATTGTTATTATTACAATTATTTTTTTGTTAGTATCAGTATCTTTATCACTATCATCGTTATTACTGTCATTATGATGTTAAACTTTATATCTTCAGCATCTTCATTATAGCTTTCACCGTTATTCCCATTCTCTTTATTCGTATTGCTTATATACACCATACTCATAATTTGTTCTTTATTATCTTTTAATTCAATCATGCTTGTCTCTTTTTTTCGTTCTTTCTCTCTTCTCCTCTCGCAATTTCTCGTCAGTATTTATGCAATACACATTACCACCTTCCACCTCGTCCTCTCCCTCCCCTCCCCCCCCCATTACCACCTCACCGGCGATGGGGGAAGGGGGAATCCTACTCAACCCCCTCCTCATCCTACCCTCCCTCTCCACATCCTACCTCCCTCCCTCCCCTCCCCATCCTTCCCTCTCCCCTCTCTCCTCCGCACATCCTTCCCTCCTCCTCCTCATCTCCTACCCTCCTCTCTCCTACCCACATCTTTCCCTTCCCCCTCCCTCCTCCCCATCTCCTTCCCTCCCCCCCCTCTACCCAATATCCTACCCTCCTCTCCCCTCCTACCCAACCCCCTCCCCTCCCCATACCCCTTCTCAACGTGAGGCATTGTAATGTTTTGTTGTTTTCAACATAATGTGGAAATAATGTTGACAGATTTGCCTCATGTTTGCCTGCTTAGCCTCAACCCATCGCTCCTGAACCTCAAACGACGAAAAATGTTAAAGCAATGAGGTGGTTTTCATTAGAATGGGATTGGTTGTTTACCGTAACTACCATTTTGCTGCAACTACTTCTATTGCCTTGTTAAGACGATTTTATTACGGTCTTTAGCACAAAAAGCACCAGTGCAGTTTGTAATTATCGTCTCCCAAAAAGCCTCACCATCATAGCTTCATCATCATCGCCATCTCCACTACACTCCCCTGTCACCATTCTCACCATCATTCCACCACCAGAATTCACCATCATCCATATCCTCTCCATCATCATCACAACCATTGCCTCCGTCATCACCACCATAATCCACCAATATTATCCTCACCATCACCACCACCATCATCATCATCATCATCATCATCATCATCATCATCATCATCAATCATCATCATCACATCACTCAGGGGCAAAATATCTCATCATTCTTTCGCGGGTAGCAGCTGCAGAGGGCGGGGGTGGGGCGAGGGGAGGAGGATGCGTAGAGGAAGGGGGAGGGGACGAATAGGGGAGAGGGGAGGGGGTTTTAGAGGGAGAGGGTTATCGAAGAGGGAGGGGGTAAGCCAGATGGAGGGGAGAGAGGGCGGGAGGTGGAAATGAGGGTTTTGACCCACCTGCTGACGACGTAACCCCTCCAGCTGGCAAGATTTTGGTGTTCGCTCTGCCCTTCTGTGCATACGTGTGGGTTGTGTCCACTGTCTGTTGTGGGTCTGTTTCTGTGCAAAAACCACAAACAAAATACACACGCAAATGAGAGAAATTGGTGTCTGGTCTCTCTATATATTTTCCGTCAGTCATTATCGCTATTTTGTCTCGATCTTGTCTCTCTCTTTCTCTGGCTTTCTATCGGTCTCTCTCTCTCTATCTATCTATCTATCTCCCCCCCTCTCTCTCCGTCATCAATATATTATTATTATTATGAGAGAAAAGAAGTTTAAACATGTAAAGCATATTTTGAGGTCTAAAAATCTTAGTCCAACCCTGGTGTCTCCCTTTCCTCCCCCCCCCCCCCCCCCCCTCCCCCTCCTCTCTCTCTCTCTCTCTCTCTCCTCTCTCTCTCTCTCTCTCTCTCTCTCTCTCTCTCTCTCTCTTCTCTCTCTCTCTCTCTCTCTCTCTCCCTCTCTCCTCCCTCTCTCTCCCTCTCTCCCCTCCCTCCCTCCCTCCTCCCCCATCCCCTCCATCTCACCACCACCTATATCATCACACACACATGCACGTATCCCATCACACACACACACGCACGTATCCCTTCGTATGCACATCCCGAACGAGCGTGTGCTTACCAAGTGCCCCTCCATGCAGAAGCGAACGAGAAAAAAGACATCCCGAACGAGAAAAAAACATCCTATTCTTATGGCTTTGTCTATCAATAGCCCTTCTTTCCCGGCCATCTCTATGCCGCGGATGCTGGCCGGGAGACGAGATGAAGCCCTGAGATGAGGCGAGCATCGTGGCCTGAGAGCAGCGGGCGCGGAATAAGAAGGGAAGGAAGGAGACAATGCAGGCGGGCGGGATTAATTCCAAGTGGAAATGTTAGGGATTGTTTTTTTCCTTTATTGTTGTTCTTTTTTCATTTATTTGTTTATTTTTTTCGGTGGTATTTGGTATTTGTTTTTTTTATTTTTTTCTTTTTTTTTTTTTTTTGTTTTTGGGTTTCGTTTATTTGTTTATGTTTTGATGGTGTTTTCTTATTTTCTTCTAATTCTGATTCTTTTGTTATTTTTATGTTGTTTTCCTCTGTTTTAATGTCATTATCATATATTCTTTCTTCTTTTCATCTCCTCTCCTCCCCTTCCCCCTTTCCTCTTCTTTCTTACTTGTTCCTCATCTTTCACTTCTCCATTCCTTCTTCTCTCTTTCTTTATTTTTTTTATTTTTTTGCATTAGTTGGCATTTTTTCTTCCTCCTCGCCTTCTTTGCTATTTTTCCATTTAATCTTTCTCCCCCTTCTTACTTTTCTATTATTTTTCTTCTTTTCCTTCATCAGTTCTTCCTTCCATTCCCCAATATCCTTTTTTTACTCTTTCTTTTACATGTTTTTTTGTTTTGTTTGTTTTGTTTAATTCTTCATCCTCCCCAAATTAATTCTTCTTTCTCTTTCTGTACCTTTTCCCTTTCTCCATTTTTTTTTTTTCTTTCAATGCTTTTCCCTTTTTACATATATTTTTTTCTCTCTCTTCTTTTAATGCTTCTCCCGCTTTCCCTATTTTATTTCTTTCTTTATTCGATACTTTTCCATTTTTCTTTCTTTCTTTCAATAATTTTCCCTCTTTCTTACCCTCTTTTTTTCTTTCAATATTTCCCTCTCTCTTAATTTTCCTTCTATCTTTTTTTCTTTCTTTTTTCAATATTTTTTTCCAATTTTCTCCATTTTCTTCAAGATTATTTTAGCTTCAACCTCAGTCAATAAAACAACAGTAACTTACGACAACCCATCTATCAGTTCTTCCAATCATTAATCGCCTTCGAATCATCAATCCTAGGATTAGAGACCAATCCTTACCCTTCGCTGATTCATTATTTTCGGGTGTCAAAATAGCCTCGGAGTGATCGGTCGTTCTCTCTCTCTCTCTCTCTCTCTCTCTCTCTCTCTCTCTCTCTCTCTCTCTCTCTCTCTCTCTCTCTCTCTCTATATATATATATATATATATATATATATATATATATATATATATATATATATATATATATATACTATATATATTTTTTTTTTTTTTTTTTTTTTTTTTTTTTTTTTTTTTTTTTTTTTTGGTCTTTGTTTTTTCGTCTTTCATGTCTCTCTTTCTTTCTTATTTTCATTCTTTCTTTCTCTTTCTCTCTCTCTCTCTTCTTTCTCTCTCTCTCTCTCTCTCTCTCTCTCTCTCTCTCTCTCTCTCTCCTCTCTCTCTCTCTCTCTCTCTCTCTCTCTCTCTCTCTCTCTCTCTCTCTCTCTCTCTCTCTCTCTCTCTCTCTCTCTCTCTCTTTCTCTTCTATTATCATCAGAATTTTTATTTGTATTATTAGTGTTGTTGTAGCTTTTGATATTATTATTACTGTTGTTATCGTCATTGTTGTTATTGTTATTATTACTATTATTGCTATTGTTATTATTATTATTATCATGGTTATTGTTTATTATTATCATGATTGTTATTATCATTGTATATTTTCTGGTATTATTATTATAGTTGTTACTATTTTTCATTGCTATTGTTATTATCATTATCGTTATTATTATCATTATCATTATTATTATCATTATCATCATTATCATAATTATAATTATTATCATTATTGTCATTATCATTATTGTTATTATTATATATTATTATTGTTAGCATTATTATTGTATTGTTAACATTATTATCATTATTATCCATCATTATTATCATTATTATTATTAGCATTATTATGAGAAAAGTTAAATCATATTTAGCATATTTTAAGGTTTAGAAATTTTAGTTTGACCCATGTGCCTCTTCCCGATCTAACTTATGATCAGATGCTTATGAAAAGCCGTGTGTTTTTTATCTTCCTGTGATTATATTCCCGATAACAGGGATCTTTTTTAGCCACATACGCATAAATGAAAAGGTCAGTGATAGACAAAAAGCCCTTTTTTAAAAATTGTATGACCCAGGTGTCCCTTCCAGATTACGTCTATGGTTTGATCTGAGACTTTTCTATCCTCTCACTTTAATTCTTGAACTAATAAATATTCATTTTCCTTTTTGGTCAAGAGTAGACAAAAAATGTATATATTTTTTAATCTCTATTTTCAAATGTGTTTGACCCATGTGTCGCATCAGTCTGTTGTTTGATGAATGTGAACGACTTTGGCGTTTTCCATCGTACCAATATATTTTTTTAACTAACAGAAAACACAGATTAAAGTCAATATCTGACATATAAGACACTTTTTTGTCTATGTTTTCAAAATCGTTTGACCCAAGTGTCGCTTCTGGATCACGTACCTATTTTGGTACACGAGAAAGACTGCAATTTTTCAAAGAATCTCCCTTGAAAAATAAAAAGGAAAAAAATACTGTATGGTGTATTCCTATACGAAGATATTACATCAGTAAATTGTTTTTCCAATGAGTAAATATTCCAGTTACATTTTCAATTCCAATTCGCTCGGGGAATTCCTACAGCGGTTTCGGCGCATGCACGAGTCTCTGAGAAAAAAAAAAAAATGCTGGATTAAAAACGTATACGGCTATATGTTATTTTTTTTTTCTTTTCTTTCTTTTTCGTTACTCTCCTCCATCTAACTAAATTGAAGAGGAATCCATATCGCTAAAAAATGTCCTTGAAAAATGAAAAACCTAAACAAAACTAAAACTGTGAAAAAAATGAATGTAGATAGAGAGAATAAAAAGACGAAAGAAAAAAAGGAAACAGTTGAGCTTTTGTTAAAAAATATCAAAACGCAACATCGATTTTCAATTATGTCATAATGAGAGAGAGAGAGAGAGAGAGAGAGAGAGAGAAGAGAGAGAGAGAGAGAGAGAGAGAGAGAGAGAGAGAGAGAGACTGACTGACTGACTGACTGACTGACTGACTGACTGACTGACTGACTGACTGACTGACTGACTGACTGACTGACTGACTGACTGACAGAGAGACTGACAGGCAAGGAAACAGGCAGATAGATAGAGAAAAGGAGAGAGGGAAGAGAGAGATAGATAAAGAGAGAAAGAGGAAGAGCGGGAGACAAGGAAATAAAGAGAAAGGCGGGGAGTGAGAAATATGTGTTTCCGTATGCGTGTATATGTATATCTATCTGTATGTATATATATATAATATATATTATATATATATATATATATATATATATATATATATGTATATATATGTGTGTGTGTGTGTGTGTGTGTGTGTGTGTGTGTGTGTGTGTGTGTGTGTGTGTGTGTGTGTGTGTGTGTGTGTGTGTGTGTGTGTTGTATGTGTATGTGTATGTATATTTATATATATATATAAAGATAGATATACATATATACACATGCATGTATGTATGTATGTATATATATTGTGTGTGTATGTGTGTACGTGTGTGTGTGTGCGCGTGTGTGGTGTGTGCGCGCGCGCGTGTGTGTGTGCGTGCGCGTGCGTGTGTGTGTGTGTGTGTGTGTGTGTGTGTGTGTATGTAGCT
>NW_020872390.1:363272-365772 GCF_003789085.1 Penaeus vannamei | reverse complement strand
GGAAGAAGAGAAGAGAGGGAGGGAGGGAAACAGAGAGACAGACAGAAAGAGAAAGAGAGAGAAATAAAGAAAGAAATACGAGAAGTGAGAGAGAGAGAGAGAGAGAGAGAGAGAGAGAGAGAAAACATGGACGACAAGAACACATTTAACTGACCATCAACGCTGCTCGCTTCCCAAGACCTACCACTGCGCCGAGAGCCGTTGGCCACATGGTTTCTCTCCCACGCTCCGCCCACTTGCCCCGCCTTCCTCCAATAGTAACTGAGCTTGTTTACATAGCGAATTTGCGATTGGTCAACAGCGCGTGACTATCGGTCCCTGTGCTGTTCTCACGAAATGTTGCCATGTAAACACAACGTTACAGGTAGGGTTGAGTTTCGGATATATGTTAGTCTACTAGTATTAGGGGATAGAGTGAGGTTCCCTGGAGAGTAGTCTTTTGTAATGATAGATTTTTATATTGTTATCAGGTTCTATTTCCTTCTAGAATGGTGATAGGCTGGCTGACGGAGAAAAATAGAGTTTTAACGAGTTTTTGTTCTAAATCATCATCATAACCACCACCCTCATCATCAGTTATCATTGCCATCATCGTTATCGTCGTCACCGTTATCATCATCACCATCACCAACACATCATCATCACCACCACCACCATTAATATTACAATTTTTATCACCCTCATAATTTACATTTTGATATCCACCATGATAATTACCAAATCCCTAATAGAACCAATAGAACTATCATCATCATCGTCACCACCAATATCATAATTATCATCATGAACACCCTCATGATTCATAACATTTTAATTCCCACCATGATCACCACCACCAAATCCCTAATAATTACCCCAAACCACACCAACAGAACCATCATCATTATCATCATCATCGTCACCACCATCACCGCCAATAATATCATAATTGTTATCAAGACCACCCTCATCATAACATTTTAATTTTCACCATGATCACCACCGCCAAATCCCAAATATTTACCCCAAACCACACCAACCCCCCCCTCCCCTCCCCCCGCTTCGCAACACATCCTTCGCAACACATTCCACCCTAAACCTCAAACCCCTTACATTTCCCTTCCTCTTCCAGCCCTTATCAGACCCGAAAGGTTACAGGTCACCTCTCAAAACAGGTCAAACCGGTGACCTATTATGATAGGTCAACGCCATCGATATCACAGGATACAGCAGCTAACAACATCAAATTAATATTATTAATTAATTGATATGATACAAAGGGGGAAAGAGGGGAACGGGATTTAATTAGATGCATAAATGTTATGTAATGTGGCATCGCTAATGGTGTTTATTGATATGACTGCTGTTTGTGGATACGGTCGCGGATTTGTCAATATGTATTAGATGAAAGCGTGTTATGCAATGACTCTCTCTCTCTCTCTCTCTCTCTCTCTCTCTCTCTCTCTCTCTCTCTCTCTCTCTCTCTCTCTCTCTCTCTCTCTCTCTCTCTCTCTCTCTCTGTCTCTCTCTCTCTCTCTCTCTCTCTCTCTCTCCTCTCTCTCTCTCTCTCTCTCTCTCTCTTCTCTCTCTCTCTC
The DNA here is from genome assembly GCF_003789085.1 of Penaeus vannamei. Taxonomy (NCBI): domain Eukaryota; kingdom Metazoa; phylum Arthropoda; class Malacostraca; order Decapoda; family Penaeidae; genus Penaeus; species Penaeus vannamei. Next base: position 364,198 of record NW_020872390.1, on the reverse strand, counting down.
TCTCTCTCTCTCTCTGTCTCTCTCTCTCTCTCTCTCTCTCTCTCTCTCTCTCTCTCTCTCTCTCTCTCTCTCTCTCTCTCTCTCTCTCTCTCTCTCTCTCTCTCTCTTTCTCTCACTTTCTCTCTCCCTCTCTCTGTTCGTGTGTGTATGTTACTCACTCACTAAACATACATATACAAATACGTATACATACACATACACATATATTAATATATGTGCATGTGTGTTTGAATATACACAAACACATGACTTTCGTCCATCTCTTTCACCCTCTTTTATCAGCCTCCTTCCCTGCTCCCGTCAATCATCCCCTCTCTCTGCTCCTCTTGTAAATAGACGCTCATCCCTGAATACATATAGGATTGATTCGATACCCTTATTACCAATAGGCATTAATACCTAATCGTGCAATCTCTTCTCGCTTTAACACCTCACATCAGCTGATCCGGGATGTAGGCCTATCTTCTGGTGATGGTTCAAAGGTGGGTTGGCTTTTATAGGGTGCTTGTCTGAGAAACTGCCAATTTTTATTTTCTTTTTTTTTTCTTTTGTTTTTCACCCATTGCCAGATTTTATTTTCCGTTTTTTTTTTTTTTTTTTTTTTTTTTTTTTTTTTTTTTTTTAATATCCGATTTTTTATTCATTTTTACCCATCAACGGATTCTTAGTTTTCCACTCTGATTTTCTTCGGTGTGTGTATATAAATCCCCATTTTCTGATTTTTTTCCACACCTCTGTATTTCTGGGTATATTTTCCACATATCTAGGAGTGTACTTTTCCCATCCTGCGCATGTTTTTCAAATTTTCAAGGTTTTCTTAGCTTTCCACTCTGATTTTCTTCGGTGTGTATATATATCCCCATTTTCTGATTTTTTTTTTTTTACATCTCTCTGTATTTCTGGGTATATTTTCCACACATCTTGGA
>NW_020872390.1:348272-353272 GCF_003789085.1 Penaeus vannamei | reverse complement strand
AAAAACAGTTTATTGATATATACAGTGTATACGTATAGGAACACCCCCAGCACGGTACAGCTGACCGGGTTATATAATGGCGAATTTCTAAACTACAAAGGCTTTCGCTTGTAGGAAATTACAGACGCGGTCCGGAAGCGACACTTGGGTCAGACGGGTTTTAGAGAGAAAAAAAAAATAATAAATAAATAAATAAATAGATATTTGTTTATATATGTATTGTGTGTGTGTGCGTGCACACATACATAATATATATATATATATATATATATATATATATATATATATATATATATATATATATATATATATATATATATAATATATATATATATATACTATGTGTGTGTGTGTGTGTGCGCATGATGTGTTCTTTCTTTGGGATTTATCTACTTCTGACCTTGATGTGTGTGTGCGTGTGGACAGTATACTTCGCTCGCTCGGCAATAATGATAGGGCGATTAAAAAGTTTTTATAAGTATATGTACATATGTACACACACACACACACACACACACACACACACACACACACACACACACACACACACACACACACACACACACACACACACACACACATATATAATATATATATATATATATATATATATATATATATATATATATATATATACACACACATATATATAAGAATATTCATATTGTACACTCTCTAAATATATGCACATAAATTTCTTCAATTACTCTGAAGTAGAACCGCGGTGTTTCCTGCCACACCGGGGAAGGGATAAAGCGCGCTGATGATCTCAATTGTCCGAAGCTTCCCTCAAAGCTGTACTCTCCTTTCGGTTCCTCCTTCTCTGCGGGAGACCGGCGGGGCGCTGGGCAGTGGCAGGGCCCTTCTCGCGTGTCATCGCTTCCTTGATTCTTAGTGGTTTTTTTTTTTTTTTTTTTTTTTTTTTTTTCGTTGGGTTTTCTGTTCTGGGGAGAGATATGTTGAGTTTTTTTTTATTTTTTTTATATATGAATTTTGGTTTTACTTTTGTAGGTCCTCTTCATCACTCTCTCTCTCTCTCTCTCTCTCTCTCTCTCTCTCTCTCTCTCTCTCTCTCTCTCTCTCTCTCTCTCTCTCTTCTCTCTCTCTCTCTCTCTCTCTCTCTTGCTTTCTCTTTCTTTTTCTTTCCCCTCTCATTCTCTCAGTTCTCTCACTCTCTCTCTTCTCTCTATAAATCAGCATCATACCATTCTTTGCCAATTACCTTCAACATCCTACCCACAACAGAACAACCCCTCCCACATTCCCCAATATAGTCGAACACCAAACGTATTTAATAGTTCCAAAACCAAAACAATCAAATCATTAAATAAGAAAAATAAATAAAAATCCACCCCTACGCGTTTTCCAGGACCCTGATTTCTCCTCCTGTTTCTCCATTCTCCGGAGTGATCTTGGGCCTCCCTCCTCCTCCTCCTCCTTCCTTCCACTTCCTACTCCTCCTCCTCCTCCACCTCTCCCTCCTTCCCCTCCTCCTCCTCCTCCTCCTCCGCGAATGTTATACCTCCCGTCTCTTCGTCCCACTCCCCTCCCCCCCGGCCCCGCCCCCCAGCCCCGCCCCGCCGTGATTGATTCATCATGAGAATTAATGCTTCTTCTCGACTCCTTAAGTCTTGGGTGATTTACTTTCTCCTCCTTTCCCTCTTTTCATTCTGGAGACGTTAGGGGCATGTCGATGGAAATTCTTTTAGGTTTGGTGTCTGGATTTGGCTCTGGTGTATGTGTGTGTGTGTGTGTGTGGTGTGTGTGTTGTGTGTGTTTGTTGTTGTGTTTGTGTGAGTGTGTGTGTGTGTGTTTGTGTGTGTTGTGTGTGTGTGTGTGTGTGTGTGTGTGTGTATAAATTCTCATTTCGTCATATTTCACCGAATTATCGTTCCATTAGACATGTATAACCAAAGACCCGAGCCTCCCCTTTCCTGCAATCACATACTAAATCTTCTTCCTTTCTTGTTTTATTTTATCGTATTTATCTATCTTTTTTCCTCCATTCCTAATCGATTCCTCCAAGTTCAGCCGAAGGGATTTCCCCTGACACCCAGAGACGCCGAAGCTATAAAAGAAAAAAAAAAGGAATTTAGGAACAATAAAATAAATTCAAAGTATCATTTAGGATCGCATTTGGTGGGGTCAACAGCTGGGTCTCCTTAGGGAAGATGCAGGGGAGGGAGGTGGAGGAAGGTGGATGGGGACGGGGGGAGAGGGGAAGAGGGTAGGAGGAGGGGGAAGAATGAGGGAGGAACGGAGAAAGAGGGGAGGAGGAGGGGGAAGATGGGGAGAATGGCGGACGGAAGGAGGAGGGAAGAGAAGAGGGAGAAGGAAGAGAAGAGAGGAAGAAGGAAGAAGGGAGGAAGGAAGAAAGCAGTCATAGGGTCGCAGTTCCCCGGGGCAGGACGGAGGGGTTGAGTGTAAGCGGATGTAGGATTGAACGCAATGCCAACGAGTGAACAAATGAATATAGGATGGATGTGTTGGCAAAGGTTACATGATGGAAGCGGATATTTTTAGTTCGAGGATAAGCATTCGGATCTCCAGTGGATTCTGGGAACAGGGATGAACGTGAGTGGATATTAGGACGCGCGTGAGACTAAGTGGGTAGACGCGGATAAGCCCGAACGGGTATTAAAGCCCGACACAGAAAGGCGGACTCGGGGCGTTGGTGAAAGCAAATGGATATTTTTACACGTATCCATATGGACACATGGATGTTATTAACACGTATCCATATGAACAAATGGATTTTATTAACACACATCGACATGAACACATGGGCGTTATTAACACGTATCCATATGGCAAATGGAAGTTATTAATGCGTATCTATATGAACAAATGGATTTTAATAACACATCCATAACAAAATGGATGTCATTAACGCGCACCCATATGAACAAATGCATGTTATAACACGTATCCATATGAACAAATGAATGTTATTAACGCGTGTCCATATGAACAAATGAATTTATTCACGTATCCATGAACAAATGGCGTTATTAACACGTATCCATATGAACAAATGGAATATATCAACTCTTGTCTATATGAAAAAAATATATGCTACGAACACGTATCCATATGAACAAATAATACTTAATAGGATGAACACAGGCAGACGCAGAAATCACACATTAGACCCAAAGGAGCTTACCAATATATCCTGAAACGCGCCTTCATTATTAAACGCAGGGAGAAGCTGTTATAACGCAGAGAGGCAAATGTAGTTATAACACGCGAATAGACAATATTTGCACAATGGTAAAAAACACGAAAAAATAGATAAAGTTGTAATGAAGACACGAGCGAGAGGGAAGTGGTAACTTGGTAAACGCAAATTAGTAAGTTAGTGAGAGTAAAGTTGTTAGTAAGCGAGTCACAGTTATGTTGTAAGTTAGAGTAAAATTGTAAGCCAGTAACAGTATAGTTGTAAGAGAGTAAAGTTGTAAGTAAGCAAGTAACAATTACATTGTAAATTAGTAAGAGTAAAGCTACAAGTAAGTAACAATAAAGTAGCAGTAAGTTAGCGAGAGTAAAGTTGTAAGTCAACAGTAAAGTTGGAACACTAATATCTAACAAACTTCCAAGAGATATCGATAAGCTATTCAAGGAACTGATGAGTGTTATCAATATATCTTGAATTTTATCTTGCTTCTGATGTCAGTGTCGTTAAGGCGATGGTAACAAACCGCTTGTATCGACGATGCTCATTAGATAGCGAGGGACGAGTGTATAAGAGAGACGAAGATTGATAGAAGGTGAGATGCATAGGGAGAGGGAGATAGTTATATAGAGAAGGGGGTCGGGGGGCAGACTGTTAAACATAGACGGGAAGGAAGAGAGAAAGAAAAAGGCAAAGATAGACGGATAGATAGATAAAGGTATACGTACTATATATAGGCATGTATATGTATATGATATGATATGTATATATGTATATATATGTATATACATATGTATATATATGCATAATATGTATATATGTATATATATATGTATATATATGTATATATATATATATAATATATATATAATATATATTATATATATGTGGTGGTGTGTGTGTGTGTGTGTGTGTGTGTGTGTATGTGTATGTGTATGTGTGTGTGCGTATGTACATAATATATACATACATACATACATATATATATATATATATATATTATATATATATATATATATATGTGTGTGTGTGTGTGTGTGTGTGTGTGTGTGTGTGTGTGTGTGTGTGTGTGTTGTGTGTATGTATATATATATGTACATATATACATGTGTGTGTGTGCATATATATATATATATATATATATATATATATATATATATATAATATATATATATATATATATATATATATATATGTATGTATATGTAGAGAGAGAGAGAGAGGGAGAGAGAGGGAGAGAGACGAGAGGAGAGAGAGAGGAGAGAGAGAGAGAGGAGGGAGAGAGAGAGAGAGAGAGAGAGGAGAGAGATGAGAGAGAGAGAGAGAGAGAGAGAGAGAGAGAGAGAGAGAGAGAGAGAGAGAAGAGGGAGAAATGCAGACAGAGCCAGACAGACAAATAGACAAATGGACAGAAACAGAGCGCGAGAGGAGAGAGACAGATGCACACAGAGTCAGAGGCGAAAGAGACAAAAGCATCGCATGTTTCATACCGTTATAATGATAATGATGATGAAGACGGTGATTAGCAAGACAGATGATGAAAAAGAACCTCGTCAGACCATTCCTCTTTTCACTTTTTTTTTTTTTTTTTTTTTTTTTTTTTTTTTTGAGGGGGGAGGAAGATTGATAATTCTATTTTTTTTCTCTTTACTTCTGCTTTGCTTTCATATGCACGGTTTAGCGTTTATGATAATTGGTACTAATCGCTTGTTTGTGTTTTGTGTGTTTTTAGGTACATTTGTGAGTTATGTTTGTTTGTATGAGTTTTTGTGTGTGTGTGTGTGATTGTTTATGTGTGTATGTGGGTCTTTTTTATGTGTGTGTA
>NW_020872390.1:320772-343272 GCF_003789085.1 Penaeus vannamei | reverse complement strand
GTGTTTATTGTTGTTGTCGTCATTATCATCATCTTCCAATTCCTTCATTTGTTATCACATCATTCGTTAGCATTCTTACCTCCTCTTATCCCTCTTTTCTTCCGTCTCCTCGTCCTCTTTTTTCTTTCCTTCTGTTTCCTTTCTAGATTTTTTTTACTTATCTTTCTCCTTTTCTAAACCCTTATATTTCTTCCTTCTGCTCCTCCTCCTCCTTCTTCCTCTTTTTCAACCTTCACTCTTTCCTGGTCTTTCTTTCCTCCGGTCTCCTCTTCCTCTCCTCATTCTGTCTTTCTTCATCATCTGTTTTCTCCTCGTTCTCTTCTTCCTGCTCCTTCTACTTTATTCCTTTTTCTCCCACTTCCTATTATTCATATTTATCTTCCATCTTCACCTTCTCCTCTTTCTCTCTCCATCCATCACCTTTACCACCTCCTCCTCCTATTCCTCCTCATCCGTTTACTTATTATTATTATTATTATTATTATTATTATTTAAATTATTATTATCATTATCATTGTTATTATTATTATTATCATCATTGTCTTCATCATCATCATCATCATTATTATTATTATCCTCTCCTCCTCCTCTTCCTCCACCTCCCCCTCCTCTTCCTCTTCCTCCTCAACCACCTCTCTCCTTACCTCCATCCCTCGCTACCTCCCTCCTTTCCCACTTTTTTCTCATTTCCCCTTTCCCCAATCCTCTCCTCCTCCCCTATCCTCTCCTCCTCCTCCTCCCATCCCACACCATCTCCTCCTTCCTCTCCTCTCACCACCCTGTCCGCCCCCTCTCCCCCACCACCACCCCCTACTCCTCCTCCACTTCCCCTTCTCACCCCATGCACCACCTCCTCCTCTCCTCCTCCTCCTCCCCACACCACCACCTCCTCCCTCCTCCTCTCCTCTCCCCCCAACACCTCCTCCTCTTCCCCTCCTCCCCCCTCCCCAAACACCTCCTTCCTCCTCCTCTCCTAACCTTCTCTCCAGACACCTTCTCCTCCTCCTTCGCCTACATCACCACCTCCTCCTCCCCCCTCCTCTCCTCCTCCTCCCTCCATCACCACCTCTTCCCTCCTTCCCCCTTCCCACCCGCACCAGCACCACCTCCTTCCTCCTCCTCCTCCTCCCCCCCCAACACCTCCTTCCTCCTCCTCTCCTCCCTCCATCACCACCTCTTCCCTCCACCCCCTCCATCACCCTCCTTCTCCCCCCTCCCCACCCGCACCCGGACCACCACCACCTCCCTCCCCCTAACACCACCTCTTCCCTCCCACCCGCACCACCACCTCCCTCCTCCTCCCACCTCCTCCTCCCTCCCCCTCCCCCTCCCCTCCTAATCACGTCTCGCAGATGAATTTATAGCGACCAAAACGTTGATTTACGGCGCAGTGCCTCTCGCTCCATCCGGCCGGCCACTCCGCTCGCCGTCTTCCACCCGCGTGCATTTCGTTGCCTCCCGTGCATTAATTCGGATGAGCGAACAGCCCTTGTGATAATGTGTATCGTGTATGCATGGGCGTGTGGGCAAAATGCTGGTGATACGTGTGTGTGTGTGTTTTTTGTTTGTGTGTGTGTTGTGTGTTTGGAAGGGTTTTGTGTGTGTGTTGTGTTGTGTGTGTGTGTGTGTGTGTGTGGAAGGGTTGTGTGTGTGTGGAAGTGTGTGTTTGGAAGGCGTGTGCGTGTGTGTGTTTGGAAAGGTGTGGGTGCTTGTTTGTGTGTGTGTGGAAGGTTTATGTGTGTGTTTGGAAGGGTGTGGGTGTGTGTGAGTCTGTGTGTGTGTAAGGGTTGTGTGTGTGTGTGGAGGTTGTGTGAGTGTGTGTCGTGTGTGCTGTTTGTTTTTTTTGTGTGTGTATAACTACGCGTATATTTCTTTGTATTTTTTCTTATCTTTTCTTATCTCTGCACTCTAAATATATACTTCTCTATTTCCACAAGGCCTTCGTGTGTTAGTCAGCGACAGATGATGTCATGGCGAGCTCGCGTGTCCTCTAAGCCTTAAACTCAACATTATTATTAAAGTAACGTGACAAGGCTCAGCGGAGAAGATATTCCCGGAAAAGATTCTTTTTCGATCGAGGAGGATTTTCGACGTCCTGATTTACATGTGTGTGTGTAATATATATATATATATATATATATATATATATATATATATATATATATATATATATATATATATTATATATATATATATATATAATATATATATATATTTTTTTCTCTCTCTCTTATTCTTTCTTTCTTTTTCGTTTTCATATTCCTTTTCCTTCGTTTCTTTCCTTTTTATTTTCATTCCTTCTTTCTTTCATCCATTCATTCTTTCTCTTTCCTTCTCTCTTTCTTCTTTTTCATTTTCTCTCTTTATATCGTTCTTTTTTTCATTCCTCTCGTTCTTTCTTTCATTCTGTCTCCAGATCTCCGTCGTTACTGAGTTCAACTTCTTTAATAAAGAATACCGTTAATAATGTTGCTCATTATGTGTTGATATTAAGCGGCCTTATTAGATCTGCAATCTATTCATATAACTTTGCCTAAGGGTTGTAGTTCATTTCAGCGTCGGAGAAAAAAAATGCTATATTACACGTTGGAAACTCCTTCGGCATCTCCTGTAATCCGGCAAGATTTTAATATACCCGACGGCTGGGTTCCAGTGAAGTTATGATAGAATGTATTATATCATTGTCGTGGGAATGCGATGTTCGTTTCTTATATTAATTTCTCTGTCCTTTATATATATATATATATATATTATATATAATATATATATATATATATATATAATATATATATATATATAATATATATATATACTATATATATATATATATATATATATATATATATATATATATATATTTATATATATATATATATATATATATATATATATATATATATATATATATATATATATATATATATATATATATATATATATATATATATATATATATATATATATATATATATATATATATATTATATATATATATATATATATATATATATATATATATATATATATATATATATATATATATATATATATATATATATATATATATATATATATATATATATATATATATATATACTTGTAAGTTTACATGAGATTATGACAAAAAGGATATTATTTTACACTCACGCAACTCTAAAATTCGGAAATCCGGTGATAGCTGTCTTGTGGATGCCGGATTTCAGAGGTCGAGTAAGTGCGACATATTATAAATGTATGAAACTTTCCTCCTTTTCCGAAAAAAAAGTGCCAGTACTTGTAATTCCTTTATAAATTATTACGAATGCGGTTAATATTTTAAGCAAGAAGAAGGATATCTATGCATAAATGATTGACGTAGAACATGAGATTATGATAAAAAAGGTAACATTATCTTACACTCATTTGTTAAGGGTAATTTAGTCACGCAACTCTGGAATTCGGAAATCCGGCGATAGCTGTCTTGTGGGTGCCGGATTTCGTAGGCTGAGTAAGTGCGACATATTAAAAATGTATGAAACTTTCCTCTTTTCCCGAAAAAAGTGCCAATACTTATAATTCCTTTATAAATTATTACGAATGCAGTTAATATTTAGATCAAGAAGAAGAATATTCATGCATCAATGTCTTGACTGACGTTAAACATGCGATATGACAAACTTCCTATGTGGTCGATGATCTAGATATTGCATCATGTATATTTCGATAAAAGTTCATTAGCTTTTTCTTTATCCCTCATTTTCAAATTATTAACTAGATGTCGATACCATTCACAGAACGAAACCGTTACACCTGAAGAAAAATTAAATACCTGAGAGTTAATAATCTTAATTAATCAACAACATGCAAGTATTTTAACCCCTTTCATTCGAATCGACGGCAGTAAATGGAAATCAGATGGACGAACTTACATTAATAACACGAGTATAAAATCTAGGCGTGAGTCGGGGTAATGGAACACATAATTAATTAGAGAAGGAAAAATGCGAAAAAACAGACGTGTGATCATTTATGTGGATCGCCCAAAATGTTTCTTGGTTTCCTTGCGTTTCTTCTATGCTCCTTCTCTCTCTCTCTCTCTCTCACTTCGCTCTTCCCTTCCCGCCCTCCCCTAATCTCTCTTTTGTCTCTTTCTCTTTCCTTCGCCTTCTCTCCCCCCTCTCTCCCTTCTTCTCTCCCTCTCTCTCTCTTCCTCTTCTTCGTTCTTCCGCCCCTTCCCTTTCTCTCTTCTCCCTCTCTCTCTTCTCTCCCTCCCTCTCTCTCTCCCTTTCTCTCTCGCCTCTTCTCTATCTCTATCTTTCCTCTCTTCCATCTCGATCGACCACTCAAAATAATCCATTTAATTTCGAATCTCAATTTTATTTCACTCTCTCTCTCTCTTCCTCCATTCGCCTTCCCTTTCGTCTCCGAATAAGCGTAAGAGTAGCCAGATTAATGTGACATTCATATAAGTGATTGAAGTTTAATGAGAAATGAAATTCTGTTTGATATAGCAGTTATCGTAAATTGCATTTTCTCGATCAGGGAAATGAGGTGTCGTCTTTTTGTCGTTGTTTTTGATGATGATTTTGTCTTCGTTTTTGTTGTTTTGTTGTTGATGTTGTTTTTGTCGTTGTTTTGTTGTTTGTTGATGTTTTGTTGTTATACTGTTGATGTGTTTGTTGTTTTGTAGCTGTTGTTGTTTTGTTGTTGTTCTTGATGTTATTGTTTTTGTTCTTGCTGTTGTTGTTTTTCTCTCTCTTTCTTGCATGATGTTTCATGTTGTAAAAATGGATTGCAAAATGTTATCAGACTCGGAATCATGATGGCAAATTTTGTCAGCCAATCACAAGTGGCATGCAAAAAAATAAAAGATAAAAAATAAAAAGAAAAGTAAGAAAAAAAGAAAGAAAATGTAATATATATATATATATATATATAATATATATATATATATAATATATATATATATATATATTATATATATATATATATATAATGGTATACGCATATATAAACTATGATCTCGAATTCCTGTTTAGTATAAACACTAACGAAAAGTTTTCTCTTAACATTTAATTAGAAAACTTGGCCCACGGTGCAAGAATTTGCTAAACTATTTCGAAAGAAATTCATAAAAGGTAAAAATGCGATTATTTGTATAACATTTAAGAGGTCTCTTTTAGGGGAAGGGGCAAGAGGTGGGGTTGGGTGGGGATTGGGGTGGGGGGGGGGTGTCGGGTACGATTTGGCCAAATGAAATCCTAAATCGGAAAGAATTACTGCGGAGACTTTTCCTATTTCCAAGTAAACAGTTTTAATATTGGTATTTTCCTTTTTATCTTTTTTTTTCTCTTTCTTTCCCATCTCTCTATCTCTCTTTCACGCTCTCTCTCTCTCTCTCTCTTCTCTCTCTCTCTCTCTCTCTCTCTCTCTCTCTCTCTCTCTCTCTCTCTCTCTCTCTCTCCTCTCTCTCTCTCTCCTCTACCTACCTATCAATCAATCTATTTACCTACCTATCGACATCTCTTTCCCCTTCTTTCTATCTCCTTCCTTTCGCCTTCTCTTCCAGTTCCCTTTTATCCGACTTGCCATCCGAAGAGAAACTATTTCTGCCACAAATCGCCGAGGTTGAAGGTTGAATTGTCTCCGTTTTTGCACGGTTTCGGACGCGCTCGAGGAGGAGCTGGAGGCTGGAGGAGGACTTAGAGGAAGGTCGAGGTTTGAGGTGTTTCTTGGAACCGCCTAGGATGGCCTGGAGGAAGAGTAGAATGAGGAAGACGAGAAGGAGGAGGAAGAGGATGGAGGAGGGGGAGGATGGATGGATGGAGGATCGAGGAAGAAGAGGATGGAGGAAGGGGAGGAGGAGGAGGAAGAGAAGGGACGGGGGAGGAGGAGGAGGAGGAGGGGGAGAGGTGGAGGAGAAGGATAGATGGATGGAAGATAAAGAGGAGGAAGAAGAAGAAGAGGAGGAGGAGGATAGATGGATGGAGGAGGAGCAACCCGAGGAAGAGAGGCATCAAGGCTGAGGCATTCCTTTCCACCGGCCGAGGACGAGGGAAGACAGACGAAAAAACACAAGAGGACAAGGAGAACAAGAATACATACCCTTAGTCCACCTTGTCTGGAATTTGTAGGAAAAAAATTCTCTCTCTCTCTCTCTCTTCCTTTTTTTTCCCACCCACCTCGTCTCTCTCTTTATCTTTATCTCTCTCTCTCTCTCTCTCTCTCTCTCTCTTCTCTCTCTATATATATATATATATATATATATATATATATATATATATATATATATATATATATATATATATATATATATATATATATATATATATATATATATATATATATATATATATATATATACATATACATATACATATACATATACATATACATATACATATCATATACATATACATATACATATACAATATACATATACATATACATAATATATACATATACATATATTTACATATATACATATACATATATACATACAAGAATACATGCAATACATGCCCTCAGTCCACCCTGTCTGGAATTTGTAGGAAAAAAAGAATCTTCACCATTACCCAAAACCAAATCTTTTCTCGTGAGACTGAATCGCCAATACCTTGTTGATAATGATTTTCCAAACCTCATCCTCGGGAGACATTGCCTTACTTATAAAGGAAGAAAAAGAAGAAACGGAGAAAAAGAAGAAATAGGTGACGAAGAAGAGAAACAAAATTGTTATAATGACAATATTGGTAATAATAAGAGGAAGAGGAAAAAGAAGAAAGGTAAAAGAGAAAGAAGAAAATGAAAAATGAAAAAAAGAGAAAACTATGTTCAAGCGTTCCCAGTAATCGCCGTGTCCTTTTGGGTGCGAATTTGACCCGCTCCTCCAGAAGGGTTCACCGGGGCGCCCATTGTGTGCGGAGGCTCGGTGTCCTGAAAGGGGGGGGGGGCGCTGGCTGGCAGGGGATTATCCGCAGGGCCGGGGGGTCGGGGCACTGTCTTGGGGCAGTTGGTCGTCTCTATCTATCTATCTATCTATCTATCTATCTAGATATATCCATCTGTCTCTCTGTCTACCTCTCTATCTACTCTCTATCTATCTATCTATCTATCTATCTATGTATGTATGTATGTATGTATGTATGTATGTATGTATGTATATGTATGTATATGTATATATATATATATATATATATATATATATATATATATATATATATATATATATATATATATATATATATATATCCATCTCCCTCTCTGCGTCTTTACCTCTACCTGTTCTCTTCATAAACGAATGCTACATCCCCCCCCCCTTTTTAGCCTAACAAGCCATCTTCGTAACAAAGTCTCGAGTTGTTCCTCATAATTCCTGGACTTATACTTCAGTCCGCGAACGTGCCTTTTTCCGGGTGGGATATTTCGGTCGCTATTTCTTTTCTTTTCTTGTGTGTGTGCGAGTGTGTAGATACACTCACCTGCCTTCCTGGACGACTCGCATTCACTCAGTCCACTTTTGCCCACTCTTGTCTACTCTTGCCCATTTTTTTTTTCACTCCTGCCCACTCTTGTTAACAACTGCCCACTTTGTTCACTCACCCTTGCCCCCTGCTTGCCCACTCTCACCCTGTTCAAACACTCCAGCTCACCCTGCCCAGCTCTCTCCTTGCCCACTCCATGCCCACTTGCCCACTCCAGCTCTCCCCTTGCCCACTCCTGCCCATTCTTGCCCACTCCAGCTCACCCTTGCCTATTCTTGCCCGCTCCAGCTCACCCTTGCCCACTCCAGCTCTCCCTCACCCTGCTTGGCCTTGCCCACTTGCCACTCCAGCCACCTATTCCCCTCCAGCTCACCCTTGCCCACTCCAGCTCTCCCTTGCCCTTGCCCACTCCAGCTCTCCCTTGCCCACGCCTGCCCATTCTTGCCACTCCACTCACCCTTGCCTATTCTTGCCGCTCCAGCTCTCCCTTGGCCCACTCCAGCTCTCCCTTGCCCACGCCTGCCCATTCTTGCCCACTCCAGCTCACCCTTGCCCCCTCTTGCCCACCGCAGCTCACCCAGCCTTAGCTTGAATATCATTTATCTCTTGCGCATTTTTTCTCCTGCGGTTTCCAATTTATTGTTCTTGCTAATCGCTTCCTCGTTCTGTTTCGTTTACTTGTTGCTTTTTTAGGATTTTGCTTGTTTTGGGCCCTATGCTTTTTTTCTTTTCTTATTTCCTCTTTTCCTTCTTCCTTTTTCTAGTCTTGCATTATTTTTTATCTTTTTTACCCGTTTCTTTCTTACGTCCCTTCTGAATTTTTCATCTGGTTTATAATTAATTTGTTTTCGGCGTTTTTACTTACTCTTCCTTCTTCCTACTTCCTGCTCTTCTTTCTCCGTTTTTTTCTTCTGCCTTTTTCTTCTCCCTCCTTTCCTCTCTCACTTTTTCCTCCCATTCTTTCTCCCTTCTCTCTCATCCCGCCTTTCCTTTTATTCCTTCCTTCTCTTTTCTTCCTCTCTTCTTTTTTTCATTCCTTCCCGCGTCACTCTTCCTCTCTTTCTCATCTCTCCTTCCTCCTTTTTCTTCTTCCTTCTCCCTTCTCGCTCTCCCTTCTAACCCCCTTCGCCATTCTGTATACCACGTCTTCCACTCTCTTCTCTCTCTCTCTCTCTCTGCCTCTGTCTCTCATCTCTCTTGTCCTCTCTCGTCCTCTCTCTCTCTCTCTCTGTCTCTCTCTCTCTCTCTCTCTCTCTCTCTCTCTCTCTCTCTCCTCTCTCTCTCCTCTCTTCTCTCTCTCTCTCTCTCTCTCTCTCTTCTCTCTCTCTCTCTCTCTCTCTCTTTCCTTCTCCCTTCTCTCCCTCATCCCTCCCTTCCCCTTCTCGATTCTTCACTTTCTCCTTTCTCCCTCCCTTCTTTTCGTCTCTCCCCTCTCCCTCATCTCCCCTTTCCCTCCCTATTTCTCCGCTGGGAAGATGAAGAGAAAATATAATGCTCAGGGACTTTCTGGAATTTCAGCTTGGGTGACAGCAGTTGCTTTGGGTAACTGAGGAAGGTGCAGGAAGGGAAAGGGGGGGGGGTAGGAGGAGGAAGGGAAGGAGGGATGAAGGGGGAAAAGGGGGGGGGAGAGGAGGAAGGGAGGAGGGAAAGGAGGAAGAGTATAAGAAGAGGAAAGCGGGGGAGGGAGGAGGGAGAGTATAAGAGAGGGAAAGGGTGGAAGGAGGGAGGGATGAGGGGGGGAAAGGGGTGGGAGGAGAAGAGGAAGGGAGGAGGGAAAGGGGAAGAGTATAAGAAGGGGAAAGCGGGGGAGGGAGGAGGGAAGGAGGGAGAGTATAAGAAAGGGAAAGGGTGGAGGGAGGGAGGGATGAGGGGAAAGGGGTGGGAGGGAGAAGAGGAAGGGAGGAGGGAAAGGAGGAAGAGTATAAGAAGGTGGAAAAGGGGGGGGGGGGAGGGGGGGGAGGGAGAGGAGGGATGAGGGGTATGAGAAGGGGAAAGGGGTGGGAGGGAGAGGAGGAAGGGAGAGGGAAAAGAGGAAGAGTATAAGAAAGGGAAAGGGGGGAGGGAGGAGGGGGGGAGAAGGGAGGGGGGGGAGGGAGAGGAGGAATGGAGGAGGGAAAGGATGAAGAGTATAAGAAGGGGAAAGGGGGGGAGAGAGGAGGGAGAAGGATGAGGGGTGTGCGAGAGGGGAATGTGGGAGGGAGAGGAGGAAGGGATGAGAGGAGTGCGAAAATGGGAAATGACGGGAGGGAGAGGGAGGAGGGAAAGGAGGGAGACGAGGAAGAGTATGAGAATTGGGAAAGGGATGGGAGGGAGAGAAGAAAAGGAGGAAGGGGTGAGGGCGATGCAAGTATAGAGGAATCGGAGGAGAGAACCGGATGAAAGAAAAAAAAAAGAAAAGAAAGAAGAGCAGAGAGACTCGTGGAGAAGAATCGGAGGAGAGAACCGGATGAAAGGGAAGAAGAAAGAAGAGGAGAGAGACTCGAGGAAGAGGGAAAGAGGAGCGGAGGCTAAGGGGGGGGGGAGGACATACGAATGCAGGAATGGTCGAAGCTGATAAGACATGGAGAAACTTGATAAAGGAGGGTGAAAGGAGAACATGAGGGGATAGGCAGAATCAGAATGAGATGCGTTAGATGAGAGAGGAAGCCATGAATGATGAGGAGATGAAGGATATGATAAAAGAAGGGATAAGAGATATGAGAGAAGGGAATATGCATGATGAGAGCGGAGGTGATAAAAGAAATGAGAGAGAAAGTAAGGGAAATGGGGGAAGAATGATAAAACGCCGAGAATGGAGAAAATAAACCGAAAAAGAAAAGCAAGATGAGGCAATTAAAAATAATAATAAAATAACACCATAAAGATATATTAATCAAGATGAAAATGTAAAAAGAGAGAGAGAAAGAGAAAAAAAACATGAACTTACATAAACAAGAAGAAGAAAAATATGAAATGAACTAGACAGAAATCCCAACTAATGAGAATAAAAAAAAGACCAAAACAAACAAGGAAAAAGGAGACACGACACAAGAATAAGAGGAAGAGGAAGAGAGAAGCAAGAATTTAGGAGATGGAGGAGATGCATGAATGTGAGGGAGTAAGCAAGAGGGTGAGATGGAGGATGATGAAGGAGGAGAGAAAGATGGAACATATGATGATGGAAGGAGAGATGGAGGAAAAAATAGAGATGATGAAGGAGGGAAAATGGAGGAGATGATGAAGGTGGGAGAGATGGAGAACGTGATAAAAGAGGGACAAGGAAAGTAAGGATTAGGAATACGAGAAAGAAAAAATTGGAAGAGATTCGGAAGACGAAATGGGAAAGAGATGTAGAAAGCGACGAATATAGAAAGAAGAAAGAGATAGAGGGAAAATGGAGATTGGAAGAAGAGAGAGATCGAAAAGACGAAGGACGAAAGGAGGGAGAATTAGCCGAAAAGACGACGAATAACGGAAAAGAAGGAGAGGCAAATAAAGCTAGAACTAGGGAGAGGGGGAGAGACGGAAAGAGGAAGAGAGAGAATAAACCAAACATAGAAAGAAAGAACAGACGAAGAAGAGAAGAAAAAGAGAGATAAAAAAACAAACAAACATAAAGCGAACAAGGAGAGAAAAGCAAGGTAAAATAACAGAAAAAGAAACATCATCCTCCCCTCCCCTCTCCCTCCCCCACCCCCATTGAGATGCCTACCAACACGAGCTGGGTCATAATCGTAAAATTATTCGACCTCAGAACCTCAACTCAAGGGAAATGGGACCTGAGGGGAGATGGAAGGGAGGGGAGGGGGGGGAGGGGGGGGGAGGAGGGGGAGGGGACGAAAAGGAGAGAGAGAAGGAAGGGGATAGATATAGATATATACTGTATATATATGTATGATATATTATATATATATATATATATATATATATATATTATATATATATATATATATATATATTATATATGTATGTATATATATATATATATATATATATATATATATATATATATATATATATATATATATATATATATATATATATATATATATATATATATATATATATATATACTATATATATATAGAGAGAGAGAAGAGAGAGAGAGAGTGAGAAAGAAAGTAAAGAGTAAAGAACAGAGAACCGAGAACAGATATAAACAGAAGGAATTCAAATACTTTAGAACAAGAGATTTTTAAAAATCAAGCGAGAGAACGAAAGAGAAATCATTTATCGAAATCAACCCAGAATTTCCGATCCGATTAGCCTCTCTCTTCCTTCCTCTCCTCTCTCCCGTTTACTCTCCTCCTTCCTCTTCCCTCCGCCGCCCATCTCGTAAACTTCCTTATTCCTAATCATCAGCGCCATTCCCCTCACCCTCATCTCCCCTTTCCCTGCATTCTCCCCTCAAATTTCCCCTGACTACTTCGTTTGGGGTTTCCTCCTCCTCCTCCTCCTCCTCCTCCTAGTCCTCTTTTTGGTACTTTTGCTCTTCGTTATCTTCGTCTTCCTTCTCCCTCTTATTCGTTTTGCCTTCTTAGTTATTCTCCTTTTCCTTCTTTTCATTCGCTTCTTCCTCTTCCTCGTATCTCTCTACTTCCTTTTCTTCCTTCCTCCTTCTCTTTCTCTTCCTCTTCCTCCTCTTCCTTCTTCTCCCCTTCCTCTTTTATTTTCCTATTCCCTTCTCCTCCGCTTTTATTCTCCTCCCCCTCCTTTTTTTTCTCTTTTTATTCCTCCTCCTCTTTTATTCTCCTCCTCCTCCTCCTCCTTTTCTTCTCCTTTCCTTCCTCTTCCTCTTTTATTCTCTTCCTCCTCCTCCTCTTTTATTTTCTTCTTCCCTTCTCCTCCTCCTCCTCTTTTATTCTCCTCCCCCTCCTTTTTTTCTTCTCTTTTTATTCCCCCTCCTCTTTTATTCTCCTCCTCTTCCTCCTCCTAGATCGAAGCCGCAACCTCAAATCTCCCAAGATGGCGCCATATTCGTCGTCACAAGAAGAGAAAAAAAGTAAAAAATAAAAAAAATATCACGTAATTCTTTCGATATTTGAAACTTCGTCGACATTTTATTCCACTCAACTGAGGCGCGGCGAGGAAGAGCCAGGAGAGATGAGGAAGAAGATGATATGATGATAATGATAGGGGACGGGGAGATTGAGGGAGAGAGAGAGAAAGAGAGTGATTGAGAGAGAGAGAGTGATTGAGAGAGAGAAAGAGAGAGAGTGATAGATAAAGAGTGAGAGTGAAGGTGAAAAGAAGAGAGTGAGAGTGAGAGAGAAAGTGAGATTGAGAGAGAGAGAGAGAAAGGGAGAGTGATAGATAAAGAGTGAGAGTGAAGGTGAAAGAAAGAGTGAGAGTGAGAGAGAGAGAGAGAAAGTGATTGAGAGAGAGAGAAAGGGAGAGTGATAGATAAAGAGTAAGAATGAGAGTGAAGGTGAAAGAGAAAGAGTAAGAGTTAGAGGGAGAGAGAGAGAGCATGATAATAATTATGATAACATCAATAATAATAATGATAACTGATAATAATCAATAAATGCGCGATAGTTTTCTCGCCTTCCCGTCGGTCTATCAATGAGAAATAAAATTGATAAGGGCGTATTGACGGAGATAGGATAAGGAAGCGATCAAAGGAGGGAAGGAGAGAGAGAGAGTGAAAGTGGAGATATTATGTTATTTTAGGGAGAAGCAATCTGTCCGCCATCGTCACTGTGATATTATTTTTTACGTGGTCTGTTTTCTATCGTTTTTCTTTGGTGGTGGTGTTTTAAGGCGTGTTTTTCTTCATCTTTTTGAGATTTCATATTTTTTTTTCTGCTCCTTCTCTTCATCATCGTCATCATCATCATCATCATCATCATCGTCATCATCATCATCATCATCATCATCATCATCATCATCATCATCATCATCATCATCATCATCATCATCATCATCATCATCATCAACATCATCATCAACATCATCATCAACATCAATCATCATCAGCATCACCATCACCATCAACATCATCTTCATCACCATCACCACCATCACCAACATCACTATCATCATGCTCACCATCATCATCATCACTATTATCACCATCACCACCATCACCATCATCAGTTATTACTCTTCCCCCTACTTTCTTTTCGTCCAATGATACCGATCATGAAGAATGAATGAACGACACCATGAATAAAAGTGAATATAAGATTATGACCTTAATTAAGATGTCTCATCGCTCTGTAAATTTTCTTGACATTACCTTGACATTTCTCAGTCCATTTCTAAAATCTATAATGAATTTGAAAGAATATGCACCACATTCACAAAGGTCCTAAGATGACTTTTTTGTTTTATGAATGATTCTTTGGTGTGTGTGTGTGTGTGAGAGAGAGAGAGTGTGTGTGTGTGTGTGTGTGTGTGTTGTGTGTGTGTGAGAGAGAGAGTGAGTGTGTGTGAGTACGTGTATTTGAGAGAGAGAGTGTGTGATTGTTCTGTGTATATGTTTGTATTTGTCTGTGCACTGTTAAGTATGCTTGTATGTATACGTGTATACAAGTATGTGCATTATGCAACTGTTTCTCCATACACTTTAGATGTACGCGTATTCATGTGCGCATGCGTATGTGTGTACATATGTGTGTGTATGCCTGACAACGTGCATTTCTAATAGTGAATGTCTCTTTTCCATGTGCGTTTATGTTCATTTTACGAATGTTTGTGTACATGTGCGTACGTTTGAACTGAACTCACTTTGTATAAACAAAACCGACTCACCCTCTCCCTCCCCCCTCCCCCCTCCCTCCCGGACAATAATCGTTGCTCCACTTCAGCATTTAAAATTACGCTCATTATGAGAGACGGTAGAGTTGTGTTGGATTATCTGATGCATGGTTTCACAGGCCTTTTTTTTCTTCTTTTTCTTTCTTCTTTTTGGCTTTCTTTTTTCTTCTATTTTTTTTTTTCCTTTTTTCCTCTATTTTACTTTTTTTTCTTTTTTCATGCTGGCTTATTGGGAGAGGAGGAAGGGAAGGGGAAAGGGGGAAGGAGTAAGGGGTTAGGGATTTAGGAGGGGGATAGGAGAGGGGGGTAAGGTAATAGAGTTTGAGGCAGGAGGGGGGAAGGGGGGGGGTGCTTATGAATTGGGGGAAAAGGGGGGAGGAGGGGAAGGGGGGAGGAGGAAGGTCGAGAAGAGGGGAAGGGATGGGGAAGGAGGAGGTGGAGGGAGGAGGGGGGAAGGAGGAAAGCGGTGGAGGAGGGGAAGGGGGGAAGGAGAAGCGGCGAGAGGAGGGGAGGGGCGGAAGGAAGAAGGTAGAGAAGAGGGGAAGGGGATGGGAGGGGAAGGTGGAGAGGAGGGGAGGGGTGGAAGGAGGGAAAGCGAAGGGAGAAGCGGGGGAGGAAAGGGGTGGGAAGGAGGAGGAAGGCGAGAGGAGGGAAAGGGGGGAAAGGGAGGAATCGGAGAAGAGGGGAAGGGGGGAGGGGGAGAAAGGCGGAGAAGAGGGAAGGGGGAAGGGGGGAAGGAGGAGGGAAGGCGGAGAGAAGGAAGAGAAAGGCGGGTGAAGGTAAGGAATTTGGGGAAGGGGTTGGGGGGGAGGGAAGGAAAAAGGAGGTTAGTAGAGTCAGGTTATTGGCTCCCAATTAACTTCAAAATTCTAGTGAATTACAGCCCACAAAAGCCTGGGGAAGGGGGGGGGTAGACTGGGGAGGGGGGAGGGTAGTTAAATAGTGGATAAGAGAGAGGCAGAAAACGGTTCGGGGGAAGTGGAAAATAGAGGGGGATAGAGGGAGGAAGGAGGAAGGGAGGGAAAGGAGAGAGGATAGAGGACAGAGGAAGAGGAGTGGAAGGTAGGGGGGCGTATAGGGATGAGAAGGTAGAAGTGGAGGATAGAAGGAAAGAAGTGGAGGATGAAGTGGGATGGAGAATGAGGTAAGGAAGGGGACGAAACACGGAGGGTAGGAGAGAGGTGAAAGGAGAAGGGAAATGGGGAAATGGGGTGAAAAGCGATGGGATTGGAGAGCGGGAGGGGGAATGGATGGTGGAGGAGAGTTCCCGTTACCAACGAGCTCACTTACTTTCTCTCTCTCTCTCTCTCTCTCTCTCTCTCTCTCTCTCTCTCTCTCTCTCTCTCTCTCTCTCTCTCTCTCTCTCTCTCTCTCTCCTCTCTCTCTCTCTCTCCTCTCTCTCTCTCTCTCTCTCTCTCTCTCTCTCTCTCTCTCTCCCTCTCCCTCCTCTCCTCCTCCCTCCCTCCCTCCCTCCCTCCCTCCCTCCCTCCTCCCTCCTCCCTCCTCCTCCTTCTTCCTCTTTCCCTTCCTCCCTCCTCCCCTCTTCCTCTCTCTCCTCTCCCTCTCTCTCTCTCTCTCGGCATGAAGGCAGCTAAGAAACTTCCAGAAAATTGCGTGCCGGCGTGGAATTAATGGATCTGATGAAAATTTCACATCGCCACAAAACACACACTCGCTCATACACACAAACAGACGCATGCGCTTATTTGCATACGCGAACAGCAAATACATGCAAAATTTAGATGCAAACTTGCACATAGCCAAACGCAACAGCGAAAAATACGCCTATTTTCGTACATATTTACTGAAGCACTTACACGTGCGATTATTATCGTTTATGAAAATACACTCGAAAAAAAACAGACAAAAAGGCAAAGAAAATTAAATTGATAAATGACTGAAAAAATGGATGAATGAATAATATATATATATCACACACACACACACACACACACACACACACACACACACACACACACACACACACACACACACACACACACCACACACACACACACACACATATAAATATATATATAGATAGGTAGATAGATATAGATATAGATATAGATATATAGATATATATATAGATATAAATGTGTGTGCGTGTGTGGATGAATAAAATACATAAACACACACACACACACACACACACACACACACACACAACACACACATATACATATATATATATATATATATATATATATATATATATATATATATATATATATATATATATATATAATGTGCGTGTGTGTGTTTGTATGTTTTTGTGTGTATCTGAGTGTGTGTGTGTGTGTGTGTTGTGTTTTGTGAGTGGATAATTATACCTACTCAGATTATACAAAAAAATAAAAATATTCCTCTAGCCATTTCCGGCATGCCACGGCGCGTCCTCATTGGTTAAGCACGGTGACGTCATTTAGCTCCACCCCTTTATGACCCCTGTCAATCAGTGTGAAATTTTACGATGAATATTTCCTCAATGCATGTTTTGACAATGGCCGGGTGTGTTGTTTGGTCATGCAAAATCATCTATAAAAACAGAATTGAAGTTCGCGGCTTTTCACAGGTTTCCACATGACCGCAAAAAGGAAGACATTTGAAAAAAAAAAAAAAAAAAAAAAAAAAAAAAAAAAAAAAAAATCGTGCTTTAGATATTTTCTTACGATAGCTAAGTAAATGTGTAATTGTGAGGCCTTGCGACATGCTGCATTTCCATACAAAGATATTTACATTTCCAGTGTCTTTCCTTCTCCGGCAACTATTTGCTGTTATATAAAGATTTTAAGTAAGCGCTATTTTTATTATTACTTTCTTAATTAATAGAATATAAAAAACGGTAGAAAATATCCTATTAATATTTACGGAATAATAAGAGGTAGGAGGGGCTTAGTTTGGTAGTTGCCACTGAAGTGCTATCTGCATCTTTAAGTTTTTTTTTATGTATGTATATATGTGTGTGTGTCTGTGAGTAATGTATGTGTGTGTGTGTGTGTGTGTGTGTGTGTGTGTGTGTGTGTGTGTGTGTGTGTGTGTACATATATATATACATATACAAATAAATACACACATACATATACGTATGCATGTACGTATAGAGATCCTGTACAACGAGTTAGTATCGGTTCCCTTTCGCTCCCCCCCCACCCCACCCCACCTGCCCCCCCCCCCACCGTAGCCTCTCCCCGAGGGTATTCTGAAGCGAAATAACGCCTCGTCAATTCGCGGGCGTGAAGTCTTCTTTCTAGATCATCGCTGGTGAGAGTTTTGGCAGCTGTGGGCGGCCGGTACTTCTCTCTCTCTCTTCGCATTTTCTTCGCTCTCCTCGGCTCTTGCTCTTGTTTTTGTTTCTTTTGCTTCTGCTTTTTTTCTGATATTTCTCTTTCTGCTGCTACGAATTGTGATAATTGCATTAATAAAACAACTTTTGTATTTATTCATATTTTTTGTATCTTTTCTTTATTTATTTTCTTTTTTCATCTTCTTCGTCTTCCTATTGATATTAATGTTTGCCTTCTTTTTCTTTCTGTCTCTTTTCTTGTAGTGTTCATTATTATTATTATAATAATGATGATAGTAATGATAGTAATAATTATATTAATAACAGTAATAAGGATAATTATTATTAATACTAACAGTATTATTATTATCAGAATGATGATAATGATAATGGTAAAAATAATAATACTGATTATAATAGTTGTTATTGTTGTTGTTATTGTTGTTATTATATCATCATGATTACTATTATCATTATTTGTTCTTCTCGTTTTTACCTTGCTATAGTTATTGATAACGTTACTATTATTTTCCTCATATTTTCTGTACCTGTCGCTTCTCTTCTCCCTCTCACCTTCCTTTCATCATTCACCATTCCCCATTTCTTTCCTTCGTTAAATTGCCTTGTCGCCCACGAGTGAAAATTTATTTACTCTCCTATTCCAGAAAATCTGTCCCATCCTTCGTAATCTAGCCTTTCTATCCCTATCAAATGATTCAAAACTCCCCCATTTCGACCATGCCATTCAGCCCACTCGGTTCCAACCATCCCATTCCGAACCACTCCATTCCAACTATTCTATTCCAGACCACTTCATTCCGTTAATTCCATTCCGAACCACTCCATTCCAACTATTCTATTCCAGTAATTCCATTCCAACTATTTTATTCCAATAATTCCATTCCAACTATTCTATTCCAATAATTCCATTCCTAACCACTTTATTCCAGTAATTCCATTTCGATCCATTCCATTCCAGCTATTATATTCCCTTAATTCCATCCCAAACCACTCCATTAAAATAAGTCCGTTCCGAACCACTTAAATCCGGTAATTCCATTCCGAACCACTCCATTCCAACTATTCTATTCCAACCACTCCATTCCAAACCACTCCATTAAAATGTCCGTTCCAACCATTCCATTCCAAACTACCCCATTCCAACCACCCATTCCTACCACGCCATTCCAACCAGCATTCCTCAACGCACACACACTCACGACACAAACCATTTTATATGTATCGATGCCCAAAGAATTCAGCGAAAGGACCTCGATATTAAATCATTCATAATAATTTTTACAAGCGCCGCCCACAGAGGCAGTGCGATGGGCTATACAACTGGCCTTTACATGGGCGGCTGTGGTGGTGCGTGTTTGATTAGGGGGGTGTTGGGGGGGGTGTTGTGAAGGGTGGTGGGGGTAATGTTTTTTGTTGTGGTTAATCGTTTTTGTGGTGGTGATGGTCGTGATGATGATAATGATGATCATCAACATCACCAGCGCCACTACCGTTACCGTCACCGCCACCATCATCTCCATCACCACTATTACCAACATCACCATCACCACCACCAATCATCTTCACCACTATTACCATTTCCACCACTACCATCACCACCACCATTCCCACCACCAATATCATCAACATCAAACATCAAAACCCGAACAATGCACAAGCGCCTATCACTTGATTGTATAACAAAGAATATTGGTTTTGTAAAGTGGCCAGACCGATGACATTTTGTCTATTTGCGCTGGAATTAACTAACAGTTTACCGAACTAATTGCGTTTGTTTATGTTGATTAAGTGTGTAATTGTTCCTCTCGCTGTATCTGGCAATGAGAGTTTTCTGATGAAGAGAACGTAATCGCTTAATCTAATCGGTTAAAATTATAACAATGGTGAACAACGAAAATGGAGAATGGTTCGTTCTTCAATTGCAGTTTGTATTCGGTGAAAATAAATGAATTGGCGGGAATAATTAGGTGATTCGTTCTCCCAAGGTTGTTCATGTTCATTTGAAAATAAATAAATTAGTAGGAATAATAATAAGAAGAAAAAGGGAACGTGAAGAAATATCGAGCAACGAAATTAAAACGGAAGGAAAGAGAATAAGAGAGATTAAAAAGAACAATTAAGAAGATATATATGTGTATAAAAGAGTAATTCTGTCTCTGTGGCAATTCCTTTTCATTCTTCGGGTCTCTCCTTTGGGTTAGCGTCTCCCAGTAAGCTGTCGACAAGTCTTTTAAATTAAGTGTTTTCAGGAGCGCGGGAAATCCTGTGTGTGTGTCTCCGGGCGAGTCACAATCAATCCCAGCGGGGAGGAAACAGTTGGAATTTATCTTAAAAGTCTTTATTTTATCTCTTTTACATTTATTCGGTCTTCTAAAATATGTATTTGGTACTGGTCAAGGGATAGATGTGAGTAGGGTTGCGCATCTCGGTCGTCTTTTGTTTTTTGTTTACTTTTTCAGGTGCGCATCTTTATTTTCATTTTGTTTTCCATTTTCTGAAGATGCGCTTTTTGTCATCATTTTGTCTCCGTTTTCATTTCATTTATAGTTCATTTTTGTCTTCAAATGAACAATTTCGTCATAATGAATTGCGTAATTATGGAGTAACGAAAGATTTTATGGGTTTGTACTCGAGCGAGCGAACCTCTTTCAGCTGTAATGGGAAGGAGAGAAAGACGGGGATTATTGTCTTATTCTCTCGGTTGTTATTTTATATATTTTTTTCGGTTTTTGTTTTAAAATTGCTTTAATCTTCTCAGTTGTTGCTATAAGTTCCCTTTATTCTCGCGGTCTCTTGCTCTGAATATGCTTTGCCCTTTTGGTTCTTGCTTTAATTTTACTGCATACCTCTCGCTCGTTGCTTTAAATGTTTGTTTGTTTTTTCTCGTTCGTTGCTTTAAATCTGTTTTATTCTCTCCTTGTTGCTTTAAATCTGTTTTATTCTCACGTTTGTTGCTATATTTTTTTATTATTCTCTCGTTTGCTGCTTCAAATATTTTTATTCTCTCGTTTGTTGCTTGCAATCTGTTTTATTCTCTCGTTTGTTGCTTTAAATCTGTTTTATTTCTCTCCTTGTTGCTTTAAATCTGTTTTATTCTCACGTTTGTTGCTTTACTTTTTTATTATTCTCTCGTTTGCTGCTTCAAATCTTTTTATTCTCTCGTTTGTTGCTTGCAATCTGTTTTATTCTCTCGTTTGTTGCTTTAAATCTGTTTTTTTTATCTCGCTTGTTGCTTGCAATCTGTTTTATTCTCTCGCTTGTGACTTAATCTGTTTTATTCTCTCGCTTGTTGCTTTAAATCGGTTTTATTCTCACGTTTGCTTTTTTTTTTTTTTTTAAATCTCTCGTTTGTTGCGTCAAATCTGTTTTATTATCTCGCTTGTTGCTTTAAACTTCCTTTCTTCTCTCGATTCCTCTTTCACCTCTGTTTTATTCAAGCTATTGTTGCTTCTAATCTCCTCTGTTCTCTCGGTTTTAATTGAAATATGAATTATTCGCTTCGATATTGTATTAAATTTGCTTCATCCTCTCGTTAGTTGTTTCCAATCCTCTTCACTTCCTTGCATGTTGCTTTGAATCCGCTCTATTCCTGCGGTTATTACTCTCAGTCTTTATCTTTTCCGTTCTATTTTAGTCTCTCTCTCTCTCTCTCTCTCTCTCTCTCTCTCTCTCTCTCTCTCTCTCTCTCTCTCTCTCTCTCTCTCTCTCTCTCTCTTCTCTCTCTCTCTCTCTCTCTCTTACGCCCATTGACTTATTAAGTGTCGTTTTCTAAAAAAAAGACTGAAATAGGTAGTTATCGAAAGCGACTTGTTGAGTAATTAAGGCAATTATCAAGGAGAGTAATGGTTTGGAACTTAAAAGGGTGAAAAGGAGAGTGATTTTTGGAACTTAAATTGTTAAATGGGAAAGTGATAATTTGGAACTCTGAAGGAGTGAAAAGGAGAGTGATAATTTGAAACTGAAAGGGGTGAAAGGATAATTTGGAACTTGAATGGGTTAAAGGAAAGTGGTAATCTAGAATTTGAATTTGTTAAATGAAATTAATAATTTGGAACTGTAAAGGGGTGAAAAGGAGAGTGATAATTTGGAACTTAAATTGCTTAAAGATAAGTGATAACTTGAAACTTAAATTGGTTAAAGGAAAGTGATAATGTGGAACTTAAATTGCTTAAAGATAAGTGATAACTTGGAACTCAAATTGGTTAAAGTAAAGTGATAATTTGGAACTTAAATGGTTAAAGGAAAGTGATAATTTGGAACTTTAAAGGGGTGAAAAGAAGAATGATAATTTGGGGTTAAGGGAAAATATACTCAGACCCTCACTGGGCTATGGAGAGATAGTGTGAATTTTAAAGGAATTCAATGAACCCGAAGCGTGATGGAAATCCCAATGAACCCCCGAAAGTGAAGAAGAATTTATCTGGCCATCTTTCCTCATCTCTCTTTCTCTTCTCTTTCCTTCTTTGTGGATGGCTCTCTCTCTCTCTCTTTATCTAGCTCGCTCTCTCTCTCTCTCTCTCTCTCTCTCTCTCTCTCTCTCTCTCTCTCTCTCTCTCTCTCTCTCTCTCTCTCTCTCTCTCTCTCTCTCTCTCTCTCTCTAGCTCGCTCACTCGCTCTCTCTCTCTTGCTCGCTCACTCTCTCTCTTGCTTTCTTTCTCTCTCTCTCTCTCTTCTCTCTCTCTCTCTCTCTCTCTCTCTCTCTCTCTCTCTCTCTCTCTCTCTCTCTCTCTCTCTCTCTCTTCTCTCTCTCTCTCTCTCTCTCTCTCTCCTTGAATTCTTTCTTACTCTCCGCCTCTGCTTTCGTAGTCATCGGTTAATTCATATATGCATCTCCCTTGTGTATCTATCCGTTTATTGATCGGACTTGTGTATCAGTATCTCTTATGAGGAGGTTTTGAATACATATGAGTGGAATTGTACATTGATACATGCATCTATGCATAGATGTTTTTGTGTGTGCGTGTATATGTGTGTGTTACATATACATGT
>NW_020872390.1:305772-315772 GCF_003789085.1 Penaeus vannamei | reverse complement strand
AGAGATAGAAGGAGATAAAGAGACTAAACGAATGGAATAGAGAGGAAGAGAGAGTAAAAAAGAAAAGAAAGAAAGAGGTATATATATTATAGAGGGGGGGGAGAAAAAAGAGAGAGAGAGGGAGAAAGAAAGAAAGAGAGGAGGGAGGAGGGAGAGAGAGGGAAAGGAAAAAGAGACAGACAAACAGACAGATAAATACAACACACACACACACACACACACACACACACACACACACACACACACACACACACACACACACACACACACACACACACACACACACACACACACACACACACACACACACAAACAGAAAGAGAGAGAGAGAGAGAGAGAATACTTAAGGTCTGACATTCCACAAGCTAATGGACTGGTGTCGAAGGGCGCATTCAATTATGCTTGTAACGTCTGAAATGAGAATGGGAGCAAAGGGAGAGAAAACCATTAACTCGGTGTGATGAAGCAACCTGTCTGTGTGTCTACAAATCAAGGTCAAAGAGATAGATGGATGGATACATGCATACATATGTGCGTATATTCATACAAGCGTACATAGGGAGAGACAGGACGCACACACGCGCGCGCACACATACACACACACACAACACACACACACACACACACACACACACACACACACACACACACACACACACACACACACACACACACACACACACACACACACACACACACACACACACACACACAACACACACACACACACACACACACACACACACACACACGGCCTACAGACAAAGGACAAAACTTTGCGCAACCACTTTCAATCTTGGATCACCAAGCTGCCTTCTTCCTCAAGAGCGAAAAAAAAGAAAAAAAGAGAAATAAGAAAAAAATCTATCTATCTATATCTCTCCTTCTTTCTTTCTTTCTCTCTCTCTCTCTCTCTCTCTCTCT
Source organism: Penaeus vannamei (assembly GCF_003789085.1). Classification (NCBI taxonomy): domain Eukaryota; kingdom Metazoa; phylum Arthropoda; class Malacostraca; order Decapoda; family Penaeidae; genus Penaeus; species Penaeus vannamei. The sequence continues at coordinate 314,848 of NW_020872390.1, read as the reverse complement.
CTCTCTCTCTCTCTCTCTCTTCTCTCTCTCTCTCTCTCTCTATATATATATATATATATATATATATATTATATATATATATATATATATATATATATATATATATATATAAACTCAAATACAAAAAAAAATCCAATCCTTCAAGCAGCGACCATTATCGACAGCGAAAACACCACACGCAAAAAAGCCACTAAGTCATAGATGGCAGATTTATAGCCTGAGGAGAAGAAAGGTCTAATGGTCCGGAGTGGAGTCTCGAGGACTGAAGACGGCGGGAGTATCGGACAAGACTCCTTGAAAGTTCACGCATCACTCGCTTAAAGAGAACCTATTCGCTCCCGAAGGCGACGCTCCTCCGAGGCAAAGATTGGAGGTGGATTGGTCAGGGGATTGGGTCGGTGCCTAATCACGTTCGGGGGCGCGTTGGTGACGAATATGTGTAGGGAGATGGTCGTAGGATACAGATTTGATGTATATAGGTTACAATAGGTAAATAAGATATGGAAAGGGTTCGAATAATTAGATGGAAATAGAATAGGGAAGAATACAAAGAAAATACGGGAAGTTTAAGAAGTTGAGAAAAAGAGAGGGGCGGAGGGAGAGAGAGGGAGGAGAGACAGGAAGAGAGATAGAGGAGGGAGAGATACAGAGAGAGACAGAGACAAAGAGAGAGAGAGAGACAGAGACAGAGAGAGAGAGAGACAGAGACAAAGAGAGAGAGAAAGAAAATAGTTAAGGAAGTGAGACTCTAGTCCTAGTATAGTTTCTCGCCTGTTTCGATCAGCTGGCGGTGAGGCGAGCTGAACGCCCGGGCTTTGAGGTTGAAGCCATTGCTCGTGTGAGAGTGTGTGTGTGAGTGAGTGCGTGTGTGTGTGTGTATGTGTTATTTAGTGTGTGTGTGTGTGTATGTGTTTTAGTGTGTGTGTGAGCGAGTGAGTGTGTATGTGTGCGTGTTATTTAGTGTTTGTGTGTGTGTGTTATTTTTTGTGTTTGTGTCTGTGTTAGCTTGTGTTTGTTTTATCATTGTTTTACGAGTGTCATATTATTTTTACAAAACGAGTTCCAGTTCCATTCACAGCATTCCCTATATCTACATTTTTTCTTTTTTTCTAATTCTATCGCTCATGATAGATATCCTCTTCATATATTGCTTTACACTCTTTTCTTTTAATATTCACAAAGTTTCAAGCTGTACTTTCATGTGTCTCTCTCTAATACCCTCACGATCCCTGACTTTCGCCCTCCCGACTCCCATGCTCTTGCTTCTCATGCTCCCTGACTCCCACGTTCCCGACTCCCATGCTTCCGACTTTCATGCTCCCGACCACCACGCCCTTGCCTCTCATGCTCCTTAACTCCCAAGTTCCGACTCACACGTTCCCGAATCACGCTCCCGACTCGCACGTCCCCGACTCTTACGTTCCGACTCCCACGCCCTCCTCTCTGTTCCCTGACTCCTATACCGACTTTCATGTCCCCGACCCTTGCGCCCCCGACTTTCCCGATTCCCCCCCCTGACTCCCACGCCCTCCTTTCATGTTCCCTGACTCCCATGCCTCTCCTCTCATATTCCCGACTTTCATGCTCCCGACTCCCACGCCCCTGACCTCACGCCCCCGACCCACCCCTTTCCTCCCATGCTCCCATTTGCATGACGTTCCCTCCTGATTCCCATCTGATTCCCATCTGTCCCTCATCCTACCCTCTGGAATCACTCTCCGCTCGCCGCTCTCGCTCGCCCTCTGCCCCCTCGTTTTGTTCCTGCTTCCTCTTGCTCTGTCTTGTTCGCCCCCTTTCTCTTTCTTCTGTTTCTGTTTGTCCTGTTCTTTTTGTCTTTTTCTTTCTTTTCTCTCTTGTTTCTCTCTCTCTCTCTCTCTCTCTCTCTCTCTCTCTCTCTCTCTCTCTCTCTCTCTCTCTCTCTCTCTCTCTCTCTCTCTCTCTCTCTCTCTCTCTCTCTTTCTCTCTCTCTCTCTCTCTCTCTCTCTCTCTCTCTCATAACTAAACATTTTCATCAACTCCTTAAACGCTTCATGTTACGCGAAAATACATCCCCGAAGCAGAGACAACACCGGAAGATTTCGCGCTTAACCTCCCCTTTGACACAGCTTGAGGAAGTGTCTCAATCAGCGGTCTATTGTCTGACCTGGTGACAGACAGCTGGGGAGGGAGACAATCGCCCTTCGTCCGGTCGTGTTTACTTTCTTGTTTTGATGTCCTTAAAATCGGTATTCTCTCGAAGGACATTTCCTTTGAAGGATCTAACCCCGATCGTCATTTCCTGGGGATACATCTCATCTCGTCGCCTTTGTTAATATTCGATTAAACGCGCCCCAAAACAACACACCGCGAAGATAACTTCCTGAATACAGCGAGGGAGTCAAGGGAAAACGGGCCGAGCGTGCATCTCCCCGGAGCAATACTGACAATCACACTGTCGGCCTCAGACGGTCCCCGTGAAGAGTCACCCTCGTGTCTGGTCCCTCGTGGGTGTCCGGAGCGAGGGCCGGATGGCAAAATATTTCGAGGATCTTCCTTCGTCGACGAGGGCTGTGGGTCTAGGAATCCTGGGGAGAGAGAAACTTCACTGTTTTTCGTTGAATTCAGGTTTGCCAAAACTTTTGCGATGAAAACAGTAAGCTGTCAAAACCAAAAGAATATTAACTGCTTCACATGATAGATTCGTCTATTGTATATTGTAAAATAAATAATTGTGTGTGTGTGTGTGTGGTGTGTGTGTGCGTGCGTGTGCACATATATGTATGCGTTTACGTATACGTATGTGTGTGTATTTATATTTATATGTGGTGTGGTGTGTGTGTGAATGTGTGTGTGCGTGTGCGTTGTGTGTGTTTGTGTGTTGTGTGTGCACGAATGTACATATGTATCTGTAAATGTACAGAAAAAACAATCTTTTTATGGTAGATTTTATTTATCAAGGCTCCGATGGAACATTCGTCAACCTTTTGCTTTGATTTACAGAATAGTCGTTTTGATCCAATATATACCACTTTTTCACGGAATAAAGTGGTGCGCTAATTTTTTTTTTTAAGATTTTTATAAATTGTGTAAGACAAATCATTTTATGAAATTATTATAAAATCATTTTATAGATTATATAAAGATAAATATTTTATATGATTGTATATATATTTTTTAAATTTTATAAGATTATACATTTCATAAATTTTATATCAATATATTTTATCATTTTAAGGTAAGTGCATTATGAGAAAACAACGAAAAACATACAATCCTCTCTATCTATTTAATGCTGGCATATACTCGATATGACTAAACAAATTACCCAACATGATTACGGGTGGAAGAGAAAAATCCGCCCACTAAATACACATGACTGACTTAATACACATGACTGACCTTCTGACTTAACCCTTTAAGTACCAAAGCAAATCCACTGCTTAAAAATCGGCAATCAACAAGCTCTCCTGTGGATAATTATCCCAAGTCTGCTTCTGTTACATGTTGAAGACTTCTTTTTTTTTCTTCTTTTTTTTTTTTTTTTGCAAAAGTTGCAAAGTCGAAGGAAGAGAAAAAATAAGGATTCTACGTACTGACGTCCTTTTGATGTGATTTGTGTCGAGGAAACACGAACTGGATGTGAGCGTTTTTCTTGCTTTGGCAGAATCTGACGACTGCCGTTTGTCGTTTCTCAGTCTGTTATCTCTTTCTCTGTCTGTCTATTTATCTGTCCATTTCTATGACGACTGTCGTTTGTCGTTTCTCAGTCTATCTCTTTCTCTGTCTATTTATCTGTTTATCTCTATGATTCTAAGTGTTTATCGAGCTATCTATCTTTTATTTTCTTTCTATCTCTCATTTTATATATTCATCTATCTGTCCATCTATCTATCCCTCTATCTATTCTCTATCTGTTGTCTGTATCTATGTATATTTATCTATCTATCTGCCTCTGTATATCTATCTATCTATCTGCCTCTGTATATCTATCTATCTATCTATCTCTGTATATTTATCTATCTATCTATCTCTGTGTATCTATCTATCTATCTCTGCATATTTATCTATCTATCCCTCTCTTCCCCACCGCTCTCACCCCTCTCTTATCTATCCATCTCCCATCCGCCCACCATCTACCCCTTTCTTATCTCCCCTAAATCACAGACTGTTATTTATCTCACTTTTCTTCCATACGTCCAAAGTTCACGCATGCATAAAGTGTGCTGTCAGAGCTAGAAAAGTCTATGAATACATTAAAAGAAGCAATGGTCGTGGGAAGTGGCTGCTCGGGGAGTCTGTCGAGTACCGTCGCTTTTTTTTATTTATTTATTTATTTATTTCGTTTTTTTTATGTATTATGGTGTTATGGTTTTATGATTTTGTTCTCTCTCTCTTTTATTTTTCTTTTAATTTTTCCTATGTATTATGTGTTTTGGTTTATGATTTTGTTCTCTGTCTCTCTTTTTTTTCTTTTCCTTTTTTTTGGTTCTTTTTTTTCTTATGTATTATGGTGTTATGGTTTTATGATTTTGTTCTCTCTCTCTCTCTCTTCTTTTTCTTTTCATTTTTGGTTCTTTTTTCTCTTATGTATTATGGTGTTATGGTTTTATGATTTTGTTCTCTCTCTTTTTTCTTTTTTCAGTGATCTATTCTTTTTTTTTATAATATCGTTGGATCATAACATGGTTTTATAATATGGGTAATAAGGATGATTTGATTATCATTGTCGATATTGTTAGTATTATCATTTTGCTTACTGCTGTCATAAATATCATTATCAGTAATATTATTTAGTCAGCAGTGTTGATATTTATATTAATCAACGTATCATTAGCATTATCAATTACCATTATTGTTATATTTTTTTTTTTCTTTTTTCTTTCTTTCTGTATCAGTGTTATAAGAATGACAGTAGCTTAATTACATTATTCTATCACAAGTCGGCAACATTCTCTTTGCTCAAGGATAGAATAAAGATTCCCCATTATTTATTGCAACTTGCGCTTTCCGATTCCTTCTGAAACATCCAAATTAGTATCTCTGATGATTACTTATAACCGAGCTGGGTTTCAGAAAAATCACTCGCCATGTATATCCATAATGGTGCAGAATGACACTGCAGTTGTCTTGTACCTCCTTGTTTTAATGTATTCTCAAAGCCTTTAGTGGCGTATATAATCTTAACCATAACCATTTTGACTGCAAAGTACCCGAAGTTCTAGTGGAAATGATCTCCAAATAGCGTAGTCAGTTATTACAGGTCGAGTGAGTCACCATGACGTCACAGTCCTTCACGGTGACGAAGGTCGGGTCGCTCTCTCCATATCTGTTCGCTGTGCATAATATTGGATAAAGTTAAGACTACCTAATGGTGCGTAAAGTGGATGCCACGTGGCTGACTGGCCCAATAATAGTTCATATGCGATGATATAGTGGTGCTGGAACTAAGTGTAAAACCATTCTATACGCTGATGAAGTGTTGTCGTTTTACTGCCGATAATGACATCGTGCAGAACTTGCATTGCATAACGTAACTCGTGTTCGACATTCTGTATATTTGCGTGGCCAGTAAATATTTTTTCTGTGAATAAATGATAATATGGCCTTTTTTTCTTTATTAGTAAATAATAATTTTATTCCTTAAAATAGAATAGATTGTGGGCCAGCTGTATCAAAAGGCAAAGGTGAAAGTATGTTGTCGGCCAATCGTAAATTTTGTTTTGCTTAATGTAAAGCTGTCATTGTTCAACGGGTATTGCCATGATGTTTATTGCTGTTCGCTAAGGAATATGTACCCTGTGTCTTTCAGTATAAGACTCTTAGTATCTCCCAATGACATCCTTTGAAGACTCCCAGACGTATCGATCTATCTGCCACAACTTGCAAGGTGTATTGACAGATAACTATCTTCCTTGACAAATACTCGAACCTGTGCACACTCTCAGTATGAACCAGAATGGAATGGCAGAGGTTGGAGTCCTTGTCTGGGAGAGCAGATGTTTATCTACATCACTTACAGCACAATTTAATCTTGAGCTTACTGCAGCCCTTGTTATCGTCTTTATTGTTTTTAACCATTGTTGTTATCATTGTTTAATTATTATTCATTTTTATTATTTTAATCAGTATTATTTTTTTACTATTACTACTACTACTATTACTATTACTATTTTATTACTATTGTTGTTATTATTGCTATTATTATTATCATTATTATTTATTAGTATAGTAGTAATTAGTATATATTATTATCTATGTATCATTTTATTATCATTTTATTATTATTTAACTGTTATTACAAGTATTAATACATATTATAGTTAGTATAGTCATTAGTTAGTATTTTATTTATTATTCATTTTATTAATAGTTACATTGTACATTAGTATGCTATTATTATTATTATTCATATTGTTCATTCTATTATTGTTTTGTTTTGTCCTGAGAAAAGACTATTGAATAACTATTGTTTTGAGGCAAAGAGAAGAGTGAAGAACCATGTATGGAAGCAATATTATTCATATATATCTATATTATATAAATTTTATTTTTATTATTTTTACATATAAGTAGATTTATATACGTATTATTATAGTATTATCATACATATAATTATTATATGTAATATTTAAGTATTATATCATTATATATATAAACACGTACATAATATATTAGGAAGTTTAATAATATACTTCATGGCCCTAATATCAGTGCTTACTAACACATGAGAATGAATATTACATTTTCATGTTTTATTCAAGTAGTTTGTTAATATGAATTTTTGATGTTTCCAGAGTTTATTGTGTGTATTATTTTTGTTTTGTGTCGTTAAATATGTCCATTAAATTGTTATATTTTAAAGTTCATGCATATTCGTTATTCTTTTTTTCTTCTTTTTGTTAATTTCATATTCTATTTTATTTCTGTGTGAAGGAAATTATTTAAATTCGAAATAACGATTGTTATTATTGCTACTACTGCTCAAGGTGCTGCATAATCAAAAACAACAACAGTAACAATAACAACAATTACAATTACACTACTATTGCTACTACTACTATTATTATTATTATGCTGCTACTACTATTACTACTACTACTATTATTATTACTATTATTAATGGTACTACTACTACTACTACTGCTAGGTTACGATTACTACTACTACTTCTACTATTTCTACTACTACACTATTAGTACTAGTACTACTACTACTATTACTATCCCTATCCCTACGACAATATTGTTAATACCACCATTAGTGTCATCTTTATTTCTATTCCGAGTTTAAAATTATAGATCATTGCTTGCATCAGTGATGATATGAGACTCGAATAAAGGTCAGTGGTCCGTTGGAATCAATGCTGACGTTATTATGAAAGAAAAAGACTCACTCTCTATTTTTCTTTTTTCAATTTCTCTTGATATTCTGTCCGTCTCTCTCTCTCTCTCTCTCTCTCTCTCTCTCTCTCTCTCTCTCTCTCTCTCTCTCTCTCTCTCTCTCTCTTTTCTTTCTGGTGATCTCCATATTTTCTCTCATTCTCTTACTTTCTTATGTCCCTGTTTCGCTCTTTTTCTTTTTCTTTTTGTATCTTACTCTGTTGCCCTTTCTCTATTTTGCCATCGCCCCTTCTAGTTCTCTATTTATTTCGTTTTCTGTTTTGATGGACGATTCCTACTGCAGAATGATGATAAAATATACATGATATACTTTCTCTCTTTTTCTCTTCCTCTCCTTCCTTCCTCCCTCCTTCCCTTGACTCCCTTCCCTCTCTCCTCCCTTCGCTCCTTCCCTCCTTCCCTCCCTTCCCTCCCCCCTCCCTCCTCCCTCCTCTCACAATAGCTCATTCAGAATTTATGAAAATGTATCACCAAAACAGGCAAGCTTACCCGGTGTTCCACAAGGATCTATATTAGAACCTCTTAATATTCATTACTGATCAATCGACTTTTGCCAAAAATTACCTTCCTGTTCAATACACCAAAGAGGCTCGTATTTCCTTAAATCTGCTTCTGTTAACAATTGAAGTGAATTAATAAGAACGCCTCAACAGATTCCTCGAAGCGAAGAGGTGTTTCGATATCAAATAGCCTCAAATTCAGTCCACATAAAACAGATTGTATTTTTATTTATGGCTCTCCAAATATATCTAAAATCCTAACAGACATAATCTTCAAATTCCAAGGCTGTTCTATCAAAGCGAGGAGTAAGAAGTCTCGGATGACATTTGTGACTAAGAATGATCAATTATCGTCTAAGATATACGGAATTTCACTTACGAAATTCGAATGTTGGGATGAAAATAACAAGACCTTGCAGTAAATGTTGCATAAAGCAGTATTAATAAAGTCGACTGTATTATCCTTATATAAGCAAGCAAGAATATTTGGAAGTTAAAAATGTAATGGCGATAAATGTAAATTTGTTCAAGGTTTTATACATATAGATTACCTCAATACACTATTACAAACACTAGGCAACATAAGAATTAACCTGCCTTTAATTCTTTCAAAAGAAAATAAAAATAATATCCGGATTAACAACAATATCAAATGATGATGATGAGAGAGAAAGTAAAAAGAGCAAACACAATAACAGTATCAATATTTGATTATTACGTCCATCGCATGCAGTTAGTATTTATGTGAACATAATTACTACTATAATTTATAAAATATGGAAGTATTTTGAATCTCTTCCTTTCAATCTTCATCTCTCTCTCTCTCTCTCTCTCTCTCTCTCTCTCTCTCTCTCTCTCTCTCTCTCTCTCTCTCTCTCTCTCTCTCTCTCTCTCTCTCTCTCTCTCTCTCTCTCTCTTTCAGACTTTCTCCTCTTTCGGCTCTCTCTTTATCTTCCTATCTATCTATCTCTCCTATCAGTCTATCTCTGACTATCTATCTATCTCGTGTTCTCTCTCTTTCCCCCTTCTTCCTCTCCTTCTTCCCTCCCTCTCTTACCCTCTTCATCTCCGTATCGCTCTTCTCTTAATCAACACGTCCACCTTTATCGAAAATTTATCATATTTTCAAATGTTCTTACCAGGGCATCCGTCTGTGCCTGTTAGCGGTGTGAATCGATCATAAGTTCGAAAGTGACA
>NW_020872390.1:285772-293272 GCF_003789085.1 Penaeus vannamei | reverse complement strand
TGTGTGTTGTGTGTGTGTGTGTGTGTGTGTTTGTATTTGTGTGTGTGTATGTGTTTATGCGTTTGTATATGTATGTGTTTTGTGTTTCCTTATGTATGTATGTACATTTGTATGCGTACGAATTTACATGTTTATATTTTTGTTTACGCGTCTACCAATATCAGTCTTTATCCCCTAAGACATCCGGTTATACATATCAAATTTCCTGTTCTTATAAGTATCCAAGAGACTTAGAAGTGAGAACGAGTATCCAGTTGTGCATAAGAAATACGATCCCCCCCCCCCCCCCCAGGAATGCCCTCCATTAAACATGAATTGCGGCCCAAAGCGTTTACGAGCAGCAGAAAAGTGTAAGAGAGAAGATGATGTATCTGATGCTTTTCTTAATGTCTTTCTCGTGTCGTGTCTGTCTTGTCTTGTTTTCGTTTTTCTTCTTCTTTCTTCTTCTTCTTTTCTTTTTCATGAGAGAAATTGAAGGAGGGGAAGGAGAGAGAGGAGAGAGAAAGAGAGAAGAGGGAAGGGAGGGGAAGGAGGGGGAGAGTGGAAGACGAAGAGGGAGGGAAAAAGTAAAAAAGAGAAAAAAGAGGGGGGGGGGAAGCTTCTGCCTCCTCTCTTTCTCTCTCTCTCTCCCTCCCTCCTCTCTCTTCTTCTTCTTCTTCCTTCTTCTTCTTCTTCTCCTCCTCTCCCTTCTCGCCCCCCCTCTCCTCTTCCTTCTCCCTCTCCTCTCCTCTCCTTCTCCCTTCCTCCTTCCTTCCTTCCTCCCTCCCTCTCTCTCCCTCTCTCCTCCCCTTCTTCCCTCTCCTGACTCTCCTCCCTCTCCTTCCCTCCTGCCCTCCCTCTCTCTTGTTTATCCATCTGTCTGTCTTCGACTCCTTCCGCACGACCTTGTTCTGACCTTGTTTACCGACCTCCCGTTAGAACGCTACCCCCCTCCCCCTTTTCTCCCTCTCCCTCTCTCTAACTCTCCCCCTCTCTCTTCCCTTCTCCTAACTCACCTTTTCTTCTCCCTCTCCCTTTCTCTTTCTCACCCCCTCATCTCCCTCCTTTTCCCTCTCTCTAACTCTCCCTTTTTCTCTTTCCCTCTCCCTCTCTCTGACTTCCCTCCCTCCTCTCCCTCCCCCTTCCCGCCCAGGTATGCGATATACATTACTCGGTTATGTTCTTCCACCTTAGTTATTACGACCTCGTTTATAAGTCGTTACTCTCCTCGCAGCGACCGTCGTGTCCGTACGTCCTAATGATCGTTAGTCACAGTGGTCGTACCCTGAGAGGAAAAAGGTGGTCGTTATTTTTATTTATCGGGACGGTCGGGACTTGCCAAGGTGATGGTCGTATTTCCAAGGGTCGTGTGTCGAAGATGGTCGTATCTCTAAGTGGTAGTATTTCCAAGGTGGTCGTACTTACATGATGATCGAATATCCATGATCGTTGTACTTATATTTTGGTCGTATATGCAAGGGGGTCATACATTATGGTCGTATTTCCAAGATGGTCGTTACTTTATGGTCGCATTTTCAAGGTGGTCGTACTTATATGGTAGTCGTATTTCCAAGGTGGTTCAGTTTGCAGAAGGCATACATTCAAGCTGCCCGCCTCTTCAAACTGGTCGTGTATTCAAGATGGTCGTATTTTAAAGGTGGTCGCTTTTCCGAACCGGTCATATTTTCAAGGTGGTCGCTAAAAATAAAATCGCCCGTCTTATATCTGAAACATTTTGATCTCCGGAAGGTTATAACTCACGTTGGACTTGTTATTACCAAACAAAGCTAAAGTTTCGTTGCCGGGAAACCTGGCAAAAATGCGAAATAAAAAAAAAAAATGATGAAAACCAGAAAAAAAAGGTTTTTCACTGGTCTTGCTAGGAATTCTCTTACTAGGTGGCGGGAGATGGATTGCATAGGGGTGAAAATTGTAAATTACTATATATCTGTCTGTCTGTTTGTCCGTGGCATTTGTTTGTTCGTCTATCTGTTATTCTTTTTTATCTCTTTCTGTTATTCGCTCTTTCTTTTCTTTTCTCTCTCTCTCTCTCTCTCTCTCTCTCTCTCTCTCTTCTCTCTCTCTCTCTTCTCTCTCTCTCTCTCTCTCTCTCTCTCTCTCTCTCATCACTCTCACTCTCTCTCTCTCTCTCTCTCTCTCTCTCTCTCTCTCTCTCTCTCTCTCTCTCTCTCTCTCTCTCTCTCTCTCTCTCTCTCTCTCTCTCTCTCTCACTTTCACTCTCTCTCTCTCTCTCTCTCTCTCTCTCTCTCTCTCTCTCTCTCTCTCTCTCTCTCTCTCCTCTCTCTCTCTCTTTCGCTCTCTCTCCCTCCCTCCCTCCCTCCTCCCTCTCTCATCCATCCATCCATCCATCCATCCCATCCATCCATCCTCTATCCCATCCTTTCATCCATCCATCCCCCCCTCCCCCTCACCGCCATGAAATCATACTCAGAAACAAAATGGATATTATGTGTCATTGAACGCATTTTAGAATCAACTTGTTATTCTCTATCGAACACAGTCGAACTCAATATAACTTCCCAGCAGAACAAAAAAAAAAAAAAAAAAACATTGTCTCGTAATATATATAGTGTAACGGAATCCATAAACAAAAATCGTAAATCTTAAAGAGAAACAAGAAATATGTTTACATGTTTATATAATGCCGGAAATCGACGAAGCCAGACTGCGCCATTCACCCTAAAATTACATGAAAAATGACCCTCTGAAATACATGAGGCGGAACAGATAGACTTGAAGTACGATATCCATTTACCTCGAACTAGCCAAGTATTAACCGACATGATAAGCACAGGCAGATGGCTCCCTAATTGGCCATTCACTAAAATTATAGTATTTCTTAAACCGAGAAGTTCGGCTGATGAGCCATTCAATTATAGGCCAATTTATCCCGAAGTGCATAATGATTGTGCGTATTCTTCTTGGTAGATCCTTTCGTGCTACCAGGATAAGAAAAAAAAGGATAAGTGAAAAAAAAAATTAATGAACAGATGAGCTCTCACTCTAATCTTTCAGCGGGACATTATCGTTATTAGTATTATCTTCACTGACCTTTCCGCTGCACTTGATTCCGCCTGACACGATGACCTTGCCTCAGAGTAAGCTCGGTTAATCAAGCACGAAAAAGCACTCGCCACTTCTTCATTATTAACAGAAAACGGGAATTTAGAGAAGGGGAGACTAAAGGAAAGCACTAATATAGGATACTGTATGGAATAATACCGGCCCCAAATCTCTTCATCTTTTAAATCAGTGTTATCCAGACCACAGCACCCCAAATGATGATGTTCAGAGTTTTTCGAAACTACGGTGGAATAATAGATTTATAAACCATATCTTCTTTCATTACTACTATGAAAGTCTCTATTCTAAAACGTACTATCATTTAGCATCATTATTTTTAAATCAAAATTGAAAATGAGGTCGAATTTTAGAGTAAAGAAAGTGTTACGAGCAATATTCTTCTAAATAAAAGAGAAAAATCCTGATTAAAAACGGAAGCTGTGTCTCCATACTCATTCTCCTTTGTTTGAACTCAACACCGAAAAGTCGGGAATTATTTCGGGAAGCAAATATGTTCATTATGTCGATCGTAGACAAAGTATGAATGAGAATGAATCATTCAAAGGCACAAGGTATGTAATTCACGCTTCCATGTCATTTCTTCAGAATTCTACATTGCAGGTATTGTAGAGTTATTCATTCCCCTCCATACCTTTTCTACAAAGGTAAACTTAAACCTGAGTTGTGTGGCGTTTCGTAGAACTCGAATTCTGAAACACGAAAAGAAACCGTAACAGTTTCGTTATTCCTATATATTATGTTATACGCACATGCATAAAACACGAGCACACACATGCATATACACACACATATGTATATATATATATATATATATATATATATATATATATATATATATATATATATATATATATATATATATATATATATATATATATATATATATATATATATATATATTATATTATGTGTGTGTGTGTGTGTGTGTGTGTGTGTGTGTGTGTGTGTGTGTGCGTGTGTGTATGTGTGTGTGTGTATGTGTGTGTGTGTGTGTGTGTGTGTGTGTGTGTGTGTGTGTGTGTGTGTTGTGTGTGTGTGTATATATATATATATGTGTGTGTGTGTGTGTGTGTGTGTGTGTGTGTGTGTATGTGTGTTTGTGTATGTGTGGGCGTGTGTGTGTGTGAGTGTATAAACATACGTACGTATCTAGTGACGTCACTCTTCCCCTATTTAGCCATCCATCTCACCCAAACTACAGCAAACTCAGTAAGTTATTTGCGTTCACGTCACCCGCGCGATACCTGTACCTCTGCGCCTCCATAATTCACGGTTCAATACATCACACGGATATAAACGACACTGCAAAACCGTGAGGCGCGTAAAATTTCTTTCGTATGACCCCCGCCCTCCCTCCCCTCGACCTTTCTGCGAAGTCCTCTCTCCCCATTCGCTCTTTCTCTCTCTCGTCCTCTCGTTTCTCTTTCGTTCTCTTGCGTTCTCTTCGTTTTCTTGTTCTCTTGCGTTCTCTCGTTTTCTTTCGTTCTCTTTCGTTCTCTCAGTCTCTCTGCCTCACTCACCTCTCTCTCTCTCTCTCTCTCTCTCTTTCGTTCCTTATCTCTATCTTTCTCTTTCTATCACGATCTTAACCCCTCTCTCTCTCTCTCTCTCTCTCTCTCTCTCTCTCTCTCTCTCTCTCTCTCTCTCTCTCTCTCTCTCTCTCTCTCTCTCTCTCTCTCTCTCTCTCTCTCTCTCTCTCTCCTCTCTCTCTTCTCTCTCTCTCTCTCTCTCTCTCTCTCTCTCTCTCTCCTCTCTCCTCTCTCTCTCTCTCTCCTCTCTCTCTCTCTCTCTCTCTCTCTCTCTCTCTCTCTCTCTCTCTCTCTCCTCTCTCTCTCTCTCTCTCTCTCTCTCTCTCCTCTCTCTCTCCTCTCTCTCCTCCTCTCTCTCTCCATCTCCTTCTCTCCCCCTCTCCTTCTCACCCCCACTCTTTCTCTCTCTGTCTCTCTCTCCATCTCTCTCTCTCCCTCTCTCTTCCTCTCTTCCTCCTCTTACTTTCTCTTCCTCATCCTCCCAGTATCCGCGAAGCTACTCCTTTGCCCCGATATTGATGAAGATAAATCACCGCCGGCTTTAGCACGCGAAGCTTATAGTGAAAGTGTAGGCGCCGCCCGTAGAGTTTCTATGGACTTTTCTATGGGGATTAGATAGGTTGATGAGCCGTGAAGTCTATACGTGAGGATTAATCTTTAAGTGTCTTTATTGATCCTTGATATTCAATGTTTGCTTGATAATGGGGTGAAGGAAGGAAGGAAGGAAGGAATGTAAACTTTAATGTTAGTATCTGTACTTTTATTATCGTGTATATCATCTTTATTACTATAATCATCGGAAAGGGGAGGGTTAAAGAGATAAGAAATATGAAAAAAAGAGAGTAAGGTAGGAAAATAGATAAAAAGGAGGTAAGAAGGATGGAAGAAGAACTGAAAAGAGAAAGGGAGTAAGAAAGAAGGAGAGTGTTAAACAACATTGAAAAAAAGCTTCTTTCCTCACCTCGACTCACGCAGGTCACGTCTTTCTCTTCGCCAGCCCTTCGCCGACGCTCCTCCCCCCTCTTCCCTTTCACCCCCTCCCCCGACCATCCCCCTGCCCCTCTCCCCCCCCTTAACCCCCCCCCCCCTCTCACCAACCCCCTGCCTCCTCTCCCCAGGTTTCTGATTCACGCCGCCACAGTGTGACCTCGAGCTCTATGAACTTGTGTTATTTTAAGTCTCATTAATTTGTGCTTCTTATTATAAAAAACCTTTTGAAAGCCTCCTCGCAACCCCCTTTTCACGAGACAGTATCCACCTCCACCCCTCGCACGCCCGTGAAAAAAAGCATCAGGTATGCATTAACCCCTTCCCTTCTCCCCCGCCTTCCCCACTCTCCCAGCACCCCTTCCTTCCTCCTTCCCCTTCTTTCTTCCCTCCCTCCTCCTTCCACCACCTCTCTCCCTTCCTTCCTCTTTTCCCCGCTTTCTCTCTCCCTCTCTACCTTTCTCCCTTCTTTCAGCTTTCCTTCCCCTCCTTCCTTCCTTCTTCCTTCCTCCTTCCTCCCTTCCTCCACCTCCTCCACCTTCCTCACCTCTTCCTCCTCTCCTCCCCTCCCTCTCTCCTTCATTCTTCTTTTTCCCCTTCCTCCTTCCTTTTCTCCTTTCCCCCTTCCTCTCCCCTCCCCCTCCTCTTTCCGCTTTCTTCATCCCTTCCTCCCCCTATCTCCAAATTCCCCATCCTTCCTCCTCTCCCTTTCCCCCCCTCCCTCCTACCTCCTCTTTATTTATCCCTTCCTCCTCTATCTCCAAACCTCCCCCCCCCCACCACACTCCCCATCCTCCCTCCCCTCCCTCCCTACCTCCTCCCCTACCTCCCCTTTCCCCCTCCCTACCCTTCCCTACCTCCCCTCTCCCCTCTCCCTCCCCTACCACCCATCCCTCCATTGCCCATCCCTTGCCAGCTTTCCCCCAGGGCCATAGCAACCTGCGGCTCCTGTGGGAAAATGAGACAAGCTGAAAATTGAGTGCCAAGAAAAGGGAGGGTGAGAAAGGAAGGGAAAATGTGCCAAAGCCTTTCCAACTCTCCGAGGCAAGGGCGGTGTTCGCTGCGGTGACAGAGCGCGCCTCTGCTCTGTGCCACGCTCAACTGCGCGGCTGAATGGGAGGAGGAGGCGGAGGAGGGGTGATTTCTGGACTGGATAGGGAGGGGGCGGGTATGTGGGCACACACACATGCACACTTACACACACATACATGCACACCTACACATACACACCGACAAATACACACCTACACAAACACACACATGCACACCTATACAAACACACACACACACACCTACACACACACACACACACACACACACACACACACACACACACACACACACACACACACACACACACACACACACACACACACACACACACACACACACCTACACATACACACCTATACAAACACACACACACACACACCTATACAAACACACACACACATACCTACACAAACACACATACGTGGGTGTGAGTGAGTGTGTGTGTGTGTGTATGTGTATATGTATGTTTAACCAGACAGACAAGAATGAAAAGGGTAGGAAAGAGAACCATACATATAGTGGGCCTCATTAACATTTTGAGCAAACCGCATCTTCCATTTTTCAAGATAAGCTGTTGTGTTCCTTTCTTGATACTCATTTATTTGTTGTGACCTGTTTCATAGTTACTGATAAGATGATAGAAGTTAAGTTGTTTTTCCCTTTGAGAAAGAGAGAGAGATAGAAAGAGAGGGAGGGAGGGAGGGAAAGTGAGTGAGAGAGAGAGAGAAATCTCTTGATGAGACAGAGAACATTCTGAACATTCTTTAACCATATTCTTGAAGAAATACAAGCGATGTAAATTTTTCAATACATGTCTTTATTTCTTTACTAAACAAAAAACAGTGAA
>NW_020872390.1:258272-270772 GCF_003789085.1 Penaeus vannamei | reverse complement strand
ATCGCAACCCGGAATAAACAAAATAATAGTAATGAATATAATAATTAATAATAATAATAATAATGATAATAATATAATAATAATAATAATAATAATAATAATAATAATAATATAATAATAATAATAATAATATAATAATAATAATAATAATAATAATAATAATAAAAAGCAAAAAATATATTAAAAATACGTCGTGCTCATTTAATCTCCTTTAGGTCTGTGCATGAGGAAGCACACAGTAACACAAGCGCATCTACGTTAACAAGGTTATATGAACGATGATATTATGCAACAGGGCCTGCATACAAGCGGATATAACCAACAGGAATGAATGCAAGCGGATTCATGCAATGGCCACGGGCAATAAGCGGGTATGCGAGACTTGGTAAATCCCAGATAACTAGGTCATTATACAATGAATAGAGAGTTCATGTCTTGCTGGGTCTTTCTCTCGAGCAAGGGTCACCTTCGTTAGCCTGTGTACACTTGGCTCGAAGACGTTTTTCAACCGGTTCGTTCCGCTGTGACGAAATCTCGCTTACAAGGCATATTTTTTTCGTCATTTCCTGTCTGGATGTCAGATAATCTGTCTATTTCTCTCTCGTTATTGCCTGTCTATCTGTTTGAATGTCAGATAAGTTGTCTATTTATTTATCTGTCTGTCAATCTATCCATCTGTCTATTTTTCTATCTGTATATCTATCCATGTATCTATCAATCCATATATCTATTTAGCTATTTATCTATTCCGCCTTCCCTCCCTCATTCATTGACTCATTCCTTCCCTACCTCCTCCCTCCTCCCTTCCTTTCTTCCCTCCTTCCCTCCTCCCCTCCTTCCCTTATTCTATCCCTTACTCATTCCCCCATTCCCTCATTCCTTCCTTCCCTAATTCCCTCCTTCCCTCTTTCCCTCTTTCCCTCCACCTCTTACTCTCCATTAGTCAGTCACCTCGCTTCCATCCTTTTCAAAACACGAGAAAAACCTAATAAAAAAGATATATATATATATATATTATATTATATATATATATATATATATATATATATATATATATATATATATATAATATCCAAGTCCAAAAAAGGAAAAAGGCAAAAAAAAAATAGTAATAATAATAGAATAAAAAATAAAATAAATAAAAATAAAAACAAGAATAAGGAATAAAAACAAAATAACAAAATAGATAAAAAAATAAAACGATAGAAAACTACAAGCATCATCTGTATTCGCCCACGCACGGAGGCGCTTAAAGAAAGCTTGATAATGCCGCGAGGAAATGGACAACCAAGCTGCTCAAGACGCAATTAAGCCTGAGTGGTCTGTCTGGTGTGTATAGACAGAGGGGACTCTAAGCTTCGGTGGTGGTGAGGTGGTGGAGGGGAGGGGGAAGGGGGGGGAGGGTGGAGGTGGTGGAGGGGAGGTGGTAGTGGAGGGGGGGAGGGGAGGTGGTGGTGGGGGGAGGGGAGGGAGGCGGTGGAGGTGGTGGTGGAGGTGGAGGAGAAGAGGAGGGAAAAAGATGTGGGAAGAGGAGGAGGACGACGACAAGAAAAAGGAGGAGGGAAAGATAAAAGGATGTGAGGGTGGGAAAGGAAGGCGGTGCACGTGGAAAGAGAAATGTGAGGTGGAGAAGGGAGGAGGAAGAAGGAGAGAGGAGAAGGAGATGTGAAAGATAGGGAAGGAAGGAAGAAGGTGGTGGAGATAGAAAAGGAGAAGGAGAAGAAGGGTGGATATGAGAATAGAATGTGAATGTGGGAGAAAAATGGGAAGTAAGGATGTAGCAGGAGGAATGGGGAGGAAGGTTAAGGAGGTGGAGGGAGAGAATGAAGAGTAAAAAAAAAAGGAGGAGATATGGACAGTGGTGGACGGAGAACATGGAACGGGCGGAAGGGGGAAGAGCAGGAAGAAGGAAGGAATGGAGGAGAAAGAGGAAGATTGAGGAAATAGAAAGCCAAGGAGGGGACACGGAAGGAGTTGGAAGGAGACGGAGGAGGGGAAGAGAGGAAATAAGTAGGATGGAAGGAGAGGAAATAGAAGGAGACTGAAGAAAGTACGGATGAAAGAGAAAGAGGAAAGAACGGAAAGAGAAAAGGAGAAGGAGGAGGAAGAAGAAGGAGGGAAGAAGGTGTTGAAAGAGGAAATGGAGAGACGATAGAGGATAAGGATAAGAGGAGGAGGAGGATTTAAGTGGAAGGAGAAGAAGGAGGAGTAGAGAATCAGTGAAGGAGAAAGGAAGAGAAAGAAGCAGTTGATCGGTGAAGAAAAATAGGAGGGATGGATGAAGAGGGGAACGAAAGATAGTAGATAGGAGATTAGAAAGGAAAGGTAAAGAAAACATTGGATGTGAAGGAGGAGGAGAAGAAGACAGAAGAGAAGGAGATTAGGAGGGAGAGGAGGGAAACAAGAGAAGAGAGGAGAGGAGAAGGCCAGGGAAGGAGGAAGGTTGAACGAAATAGAGGAGGAGGAGGAAGAAGAGAGAAGAAGAAGAAGGGAGGAGAAAAGAAGAAAACAAGGAGGAGGGGAGCAGAGTGAAGAGAAGAAAGAGGAGGAGGAGGACAACAGCAGAAGGAGGAGGAGTAGGAGGCAGCGGTGCAGGAGGAGAGACATTTTAAAGATACACACATGAACAGAATCAGGAAGGAAAGATGGCATATTCTGTGCACTTATCTTTTTTTCAGAATATCTCGTCATTTTTCTTTTTTTAATACTTCTTTTCCCGTCTTTGATTACTGATTTCCTAACGATATTCCAAATCCGATTTTTTTATTTGCTTTTAAATAGAGATTTTCGAAAGCAATTAAACTATCGAAATGAAGTGGAAAGAATCACAAAATTCCGTTATCTAAGATTGATTTTCAATTTTATGATCTTTTCGAAAACTCTTGTTGTTGTTGTTGTTATCACTGAGGTTGTTGTTTTGTTTTATTTAGTTATTATTATTATCAAAAAACTTTATACATCTTTAACAATGTTACTACCACTACTACTACTAATACTGATGATGGTAATAGTAATGATAATGGTAATCATAATGACACTTATAATAAGACTTACAATTATGATAATGATAATGAAATAATAAGATAATTATAATGTTATAATGATAATGATGATAATGATAATCGTAATAAGAATATTGATGATGATAATAATAATGACAATAATAATAATAATGTCAATGATGATAATGATCTCAATAAAAATATTGATAATTATAATGAAGAATTATAATGCTGATGATAATAACAACATTGATAATAAAATGATACTAGAAAAAAATACTATTTTTTTTTAATAAAAACAATCATTGCAAAAAACAAAGAATATCCAAGATGCAGATTCAAAGAAAACTGCCCATTGTTTGCAGATTCCAGACCTTTTGTTCCCGTTGCTAATCGTGATCAATCCTGCCAGGGCTCTCTTTATGTCGATCATCAAACAGCTATCTCTATTCATCTCTCTCTCACTCACTCATTCACTCACTCACTCACTTTCTCTCTCTTCTCTCTCGTTCTCTCATTCTCTCTCTCTCAGTGGCGTTCTTTCTATCTCTCTCTCTCTCTCTCTCTCTCTCTCTCTCTCTCTCTCTCTCTCTCTCTCTCTCTCTCTCTCTCTCTCTCTCTCTCTCTCTCTCTCTCTCTCTCTCTCTCTCTCACTTCTCTTCCTCTCTCTCTCTCTCTCTCTCTCTCTCTCTCTCTCTCTCTCTCTCTCTCTCTCTCTCTCTCTCTCTCTCTCTCTCTCTCTCTCTCTCTCTCTCTCTCTCTCTCTCTCCCACTGTGTGTGTGACGTTAACAAATTTCTTTCTTTCTGTCTCTTTCTCTCTCACTCTCTCTCTCCCTCTCTTTCTCTCTCCTTCTCTCTCTCTCTCTCTCTCTCTCTCTCTCTCTCTCTCTCCTCTCTCTCTCTCTCTCTCTCTCTCTCTCTCTCTCTCTCTCTCTCTCTCTCTCTCTCTCTCTCTCTCTCTCTCTCTCTCTCTCTCTCTCTCTCTTTGTGGGTGAGGGGAAATAGACCTATTGCTCTGATTATAAATAAAGATCCCTTCGTGTATTTTCGTTGAAAGAAAAGGGTATGAATGAGAATGAATTATTGCAAGATCTATTAACGTTCTGATATAACGTCTTCTTCAGTAAATATACATCTTACGTAATATATGATCTCACTTTCCGCCTGTTATTTCGAGTACCAACACGTGTCTCAATCTATTTCACTTTTTTAGCATATAACTTATCAAACCTGCTTCTAATGGAGGATGAGGAGGAGGACGAGAAGAGGAGAGGAGGAGGACGAGAAGAGGAGGAGAGGAGAGGAGGAAGGAGGAGGAGGAGGAGAAGAAAGAAGAGCGTGTCTGTTCCTTTAAGATACTTAGATCCTGTGGTTGTTTCGTTATATTTATTATTGTTTCGTTATATTATTACTTCATTTTATTTATTTTTCTTTCCCTATCTATGTTTCTATATATTCCTCTGTCTGTCTGCTTATCTGTCTACCTAGCTACCTAGCTACCTACCTATCTATCTTTCTATCTATCTATTTATCTATTTATCTATTTATCTATCTATCTATCTATCTATCTATCTATCTATCTATCTATCTATCTATCTATCTATCTATCTATCTATCTATCTATCTATCTATCTATCTATCTATCTATCTATCTATCTATCTATTCATCTCTCTATGTATCTGTTTCCCTAAGTAAAATCCGAGATGTAAAGGGCAGTAACCTCGGTTCACAGGTTCACAGGGTATGCACAGAGAGGGTGACCTCGATTGACCTTTCGGCCCTTTAACGACCCCCTTGTGACGTCATTACTGCCTGAAAGTGATCCGTCGGCCGCTAACAACCCGGTTCCCACGCCATGCAAGAGGAGGCCATCAAGGAGGGTACATTTTAAGAATTTTATACCTTTATCTCTTTCGCTCTCTGACTTGCTCTCTCTCGCGCGCTCTCTCTTGCACTGTTTCGTTCTCTCGCTTTCTCGCACTCTCTCGTTTTGACTTACTCGCTCGCTCGCTCTTTCTCGGTCTTTTTCGCTCTGTCTCTGTCTCTCTCGCTCGCTGGCTCTCGCTCTCCGCTCGCCTCTTCTCTCTCCTCTCTCGCTCGCTCGCTGTCTCTCTCTTCTCTCTCTCTCTCTCTCTCTCTCTCTCTCTCTCTCTCTCTCTCTCTCTCTCTCTCTCTCTCTCTCTCTTCTCTCTCTCTCTCTCTCTCTTCTCTCTCTCTCTCCGTCTCCGTCTCATCCTCCCTCATCCCTCATCTTCCCTCCTCCTACCCTTCCCTCCACTTCCTCTCTCTCTCTCCTCCACCTACCCTTCCCTCTCCCTCCTCTCTCCTCCTCCTAGCCCTCCCTCCTTCTACTTTTCCTTCCACTTCCTCCTACCCTCCTTTCCTCCTACCCCTCCCTTCCACCTACCCCTTACCCTTACTTTCACTTCTTCCTACCCATCCTTTCCTCCTAACTCCCCCTCCCCTCCGTCTTGTCCAGAGGTTCATGGCAAACCCCGCGAGTTCGTTATTGCCGCTGAATATACAATGCGTTTAAAGAGAACCGGAAATAAGACCTCGTTACGTCGGTCCCCGCGCCGCTCGAATCCCGAAGAGAGAGAGAGAGAGAGAGAGAGAGAGAGAGAGAGAGAGAGAGAGAGAGAGAGAGAGAGAGAGAGAGAGAGAGAGAGAGAGAGAGAGAGAGAGAGAGAGAGAGAGAGAGAGAGAGAGAGAGAGAGAGAGAGAGAGAGAGAGAGAGAGAAAAGCGACAGGAGCGAGATTTCGTGACAGTTATTCCAATTTTTAGCGCAATCAAGAGGATGATTATTCGAAGACAATATCCGTATCTCAGGAGCTGATATGAAGAAAAAAAAATAAGAATCACGGTTAATTATCTTTTTTTGCTAATGAGATACACGTGACACAGGTAGGAACGTTCGCAGCTGCACCGACATCTGTAGAGAGCATATTCCAACAAGCGTTTTCTCATCTAAACCCGCTATTTTGCCTGTCATTTGGAAGCAGACGGTTCTCATTACAAGGAAATGGTAAAGCAAACAACAGCTTTCAGCACAGGGTCGATACGGGCCATTTCTTTTGTATTTTTAATCAGAATAACAATACAGCTAATCGCGCGCTTGCACAGATTCCCCCTGGGAGTAAACAGATACGTTTCTCGTTTGATAGAAAGAGAAATACTTTATGGGAAGGGAGAGAGGGGAGAGGAGATGTGGAGAGGGAGATGAGGGTTGCGAGGAAACGAGAGGGAAGGTATAGGGAGAAAGGGATAAAGAGAGAGAGAGGGAAAGGGGGAAGGAGAGGGAGGGATAAGAGAGAGAGAGGGAAGGGATGGAAAGAGAGGGAGGATAAAGAGAGAGAGAGGTATGGGAGGAAAGGAGAGAGAGGGATGGGAGGAAAGGAGAGGGAGGGATAAAGAGAGAGAGGAATAGAAGGGAAGGGGAAGAAGGGATAAAGAGAGAGAGGGATAGGAGGAAAGGAGAGGCAGAGGGAGGAATAGAGAGGGTGGGTAAGGGGAGGAAGAGATAAAGAGAGCGATAAGGGATAGGAGGAAAGGTGAGGGAGAGTAAGGGAAGGAATGAGGGGGGTAGAAAGGAATAGCGAGGGAGATAAGGGATTGGAGAAAATGAGACGGTGGAGGAATGGAAAGGGAGAGGAAGGAATAGACTGAGAGGAAGGCGAGAAATGGAAAAGGTGATAATAAGGGAGGAAAGAAGAGAGGAGAGTATGAAGGGAGGGGAAGGCAGAGATGAGGAGAAACACAGACAAAGGAGGAAAGAACGAGAGAGAAATGGAGAGGGAAGGGGAAGAGATATAAAAACAAGAAGGAAAAGACAGACAGATAAACAGACAGACAGACTGACAGAACAAGTACTAAATGAACAGAACACCTGATGCAAGAATAGAACAAGCAGGGACAGAGCAAGTGATGCGAGAGCAGAACAAGCGATATAATAAAATAACGAATAGAGAAAGAACAAAACCAAGGCATACAAGAACAAAATAACTGATGTAGGAGGACACGTGGCGCAGGAACAGAAATAGAACACGTGGTACAAGAACAGGGAACGTAATACAAGTGTAGAACACCTGATACAAGAACGGACCAAGTGATGCAAGAACAGAAGTAATAATAAAAAGATATTGAAGCAAGACGTAGGAAATGAGACGCTAAAGAGAGGAGGAAGAGAGGGAGAGAGAGCAAGAAAGAAAGGAAGAAAAAATAAAAGAAAGGATGAATGAATGAAAGAGAGAGAGTGTGAAAGAAAGAAAGGAAAAAAGAACAAAAGTAAAAATATAAGGTACTGAAGCAAGACGTAGGAAATGAGACGCTAAAGAGAGGAGGAAGAAGGGACGAAAAGATGGGTAAACGAAGGACGGATAATCACGGATAAGGAAATGGCAAATTAGCGATGAGAATGGGAGGGAAACTGAGATAATGAGCGGAAGACAAAGGAAGAAAGGAGGAAAGGGAAAGGGAGAAAGAATCAGGGAGGAAGAGAGAAGGGAGACGGAGAGAGAGAGAGATTAAGTGGGGAAGAAAGAAGGAGAGAAGAAGAGAGAAAAGAGGAGAGATTAAAGGAAGAAACAAGGACAGACAGATAAACAGAAATAAATCTTACCTTAAACAAATATACATTAGTGAAGGAATAACGTTCTTTATAAAAATAAAACAGGTATTAATAACGAAAAAAAACGAGACAGAAAAAGAGAAAGAGATATAACAGATACATGAATATACAGGAAAAAATAATTGAAAAAGGAAAAGAAAATAAATATAAGAGAGAGAGGGGGAAGCGACTGGAGCGAAAACACGAATGAGGGTAATGATAAGAGAAGAGAAGATAAAAAGGAAGATAGAAGGGGAAAGGGAAAAGGAGAGGATAGAAGGAAGAATGGAGGGGAGAGGAGAGAGGGGAAGAAAGGGGGGGGAAGGGGAAGAAGATGAAAAAAAGAGAGAGAGAAAGGAAAAAGAGAGAAAAAAAATAAGGAAAAAATGCGATTTTGAAAAGGAAGAAGTAAGGGAAAAAGGAAATGGAGAGGGAAAAGTAGAAAAGAAAAGAAGGGGAAAAGGGTGAGAAAAGACGGGTAAAAAAGGAAGAGAGAGAGAGAGACAGAGAAAGAGAAAAAGAGAGAGTGAGAATAAGAGTAAGAGAGAGAGAGAGAGAAAGAGAAAGAGAAGCAAGAGACGCGAGACAGTGAATGACAGAATCACAGATAATGGACTCGGACTAAAAAAAAGAAAAAAAAAAATGTTTACAAAATAACAAAACGAAAATTCTTTTTAAATTCAGATAACGCTTTATCGATCTTCACCTGTTTGCTATTTTTTCGGCGCCTTTATGTGTGCGAGGAAATGTTTGTGCTTTTGCAGGAATCTGTATACGTGCTCCTAATGTGTGCGTGCATTTTTGTGTGTTGTGTGTGTGTGTGAGTGTGTGTATGTGTGTGTGCATGTGTGTGTGTGTGTGTGTGTGTGTGAGTGTGTGTGTGTGTGTGTGCGTGTGCGTGAGTGGTGAATCTATTGTTGAGAGAGAGAGAGAGAGTGTGTGTGCATGTTGTGTGTGCATGAGTGTAAGTATGGTGTTGTATGTGCATGTGTGTTTGTTTTAGTGTATATAGGTTGAATATGCGTTCATGTGTGCCTAGAATTGTCCGTGCATGTACGTGTAAAGAAGTGTGCATGTGCGTTTTTATGCATGACACACCCGCTCCCTCACACCCAGAAATAAACGGACCAGAGAGGTGTCTCGGCGGACGCCCTTCCATGGCCTATATTTCCTTTATTTACCAGGAGGAGAGAGGGAGGAGGGAGGGGGAGGGGGGAGGGAAGGAAGGGAGGAGGAGGGAAGAGGAGAGAGGGGGAGGAGGAGAGATGGGGAGGAGGGAGAAGGGGAGGGAGGAAGAGAAGAGAGAAGAAAGAAAGACAGAGAGAGAGAGAAGTCATTTGTACAAATAGAGAGAGAAAATGAGCGACAGACTACAACAGACAGGCATATTCGTACCCGTCATGTCAATCCCTAGAGTCTGTAGTTCACGCATATTATAGAGACACGACTAAAACCATCTTATCCTCGGCTGACGGCGTTATAAATCCCTGAAATCCCAGGATGATGTCCCTTGGCTAAACGGGATTTGTACCGCTGTCGTTAATCCGTTAAGATCCGGATGATGATAAAGTAACCAAACTGTATCGTTGTTACTTAGATTTATCGTCACCAGAACCAAGACTTGAGGGAATGAATGTATGAATGAATGAAGTGTGATTGATATATATTTTTTTTAAGAGGGGGGGAGGAGGAGAGGATAGAGGAGGGAAGGGGAGAGAAATGAAGAGGGAAATGGAGATGAGAAGAGAAGAGAAAGGGGAACAGAGAGAGAGAAGAGAATGGGGATAAGAAAGGAGGGAAGGAAAGGGCATCAGGGAATGAATATATAGCTATGAAGTGTGACTGATATTTTTATTTCAATTTTATTTTATCTTATTTATTTTATTTTTATATCCCTTGGAACCTTATTTCCAATAGACTGAGAACTGAGATATCCTGAAAATAACATGAATATGTAAATAAACATACATTTGACAATCAAACAGGAAAACAATACATTTTATAAAGCATATACTACAGTAATAGCAGTACAGAATTTGTGAGTAAATAAAAATCAGGATATCTACAGTGAGGCAAATATAGGGAAGGAAAGACAAATAGACAGACAGACAGATAGACAGAAAAGGGTGTAAATGCAAATATCCATACAAATAGGAATACATACAAAAGAACGAATGAGAGAGAGTATAGAAGATATGAGAGAGAGAGAGAGAGAGAGAGAGAGAGAGAAATGCGAGAATAAGAGAGAGGATATATATAGATATAAGATATATATATATATATAAAATATATATGAGGTATATATAGATATATATTATATATTATATTAATATATATTATATATATAAGATATATATATATAGAGAGAGAGAGAGAGAGAGAGAGAGAGAGAGAGAGAGAGAGAGAGAGAGAGAGAGAGAGAGAGAGAGAAGAGAGAGAGAGAGAGAGAGAGAGATGGAGGAGGGAGGGACACACAGAGAGAGAGAGAGAGAGAAGAGAAAGAAAGAGAGAGAGAAAGCAGAGAGAATAGGAACTTTAGAAAGAGGGAGAGAGAGAGAAAAAGAAAGAAAGAGAGAGGAAGAGCGGAGAGAGAGAGGAAAGAAAGAGAGAAGAGAGAGAGAGGAGCAGAAATGGACTGCATTCGAACCCTCAAACGACACCTCCCGTTTTCAAGGTGATAGTGAAATCATCCGTGTGAAGATTTATCTATTCTTTCCCACTTTTTTTATTTTTCTTTTTTCCTTTTTTCCTTGCGTCTGTTTACATTTTTTTTAGAATTCTTTTCGTGTTCGTGTTTTATGTACCTTTATGCGTGTTCTCTTTTTCTTTCGATTTTTTTTTCTTTCTCCATATCTCTTTTCTCTTTTTACTTTTTCAACTTTTTTTCTTTCTCACTTTCTTTTCTCGTTTTTTTCGACTTTTTTCTCTCTTTCTTTCTTTCTCTCTTTATTTATTTTTTTTCTTTTTCTTTCTGTCTTTTTTTCTTTCTTTTTCTTTCTTTTTCTTTTTTCTTTTTTCTTTTTTCTTTTCTGTCTTCTTTTTCTTTTTTCTTTTTTTCGACTTTTTTTCTTATCAGACTTTTTTTCTTATTTTCTTTTAGGTATGCACATTCAGAGGCGTTCTCAGATCAGCTGTCCGACAATACTTTAATTCAATGTTTTGTCAATTCATTATTTATGACATAAACATCGATCTATTGTAGTGCAGTGAAGTGAACATATCGGTGTTTATGTTTAAGATGAAAGATTAAATTAGGAAGATTATTATTATTAGATTTGCAAGATTATTAGGAAAATATTTAATGAACGCAACTGATCTAAGAATACCTTTGGAATGTTTTCAATTATTTCTTCCCATTTGCTTTATTTTTTCTCATGCGGGATACGTGGGTATAAATGTATTCAGATAAAAAACATACATACATGTGTGTGTTTGTTGTAGTACATACATGTGTGTGTTTGTGTAGTACATACATGTGTGTGTTGTTGTAGTACATATGTGTGTCCCTCTATATCATCTGCTTTTTACCTATCTATTTTTGTCCTCCTCTCATCTCCGACAGCTTACTTCTTCATCCACTCGTCTTCCCCCTCTCCCCTTCTTTATTCTCCTCGTTCTTCTTCCTCACGCCTCTTTTTTTCACCCGTTCCACCCTCTCTCTTGTACCTCCCCCCTTTCTCTATTCTCAACCCTTCATTCACCATTTTAGTTCCATTTTATCCTCCTGGCCCCCTAACCCTGCTTATTTTCCTTTCCCTCCTCCTTCCTCACTCTCCCCTTCCCTCTTTTTTCTCCTTTCTCTCTCTCTCTCCTCAATCAACCCTTACTATCTCTTCTTCCTCCTCCCTCCCTCCCAAGTTTCCCCTTTTTTCCCTCTCCTCCCTCCCCTTCCCCTCAAACCACCCTTACTCCCTTTCCTTCCCCCACCTCCCCTCCCTTTCCCCTTATTTCCTCTTCTCCCTTCCCTTCCCCTCAACCACCCTTACTTCCTTTCCTTTCCCCACCTCCCCTCCCTATCCCCATATTTCCTCCTCCTCTTCTTCCTCTCCCTTTCCCTTGATCCCTTCCCTCCATTCCCCTCCCTCCTCCATACCTCCGCTTCCCTCCGCTCCCCTCCGCTCCCCTCCGACGTCCGCCTCCCTCCCTCGCCGGAGCCAGACTGGAGCACCGCGCTCTGAAATTGCTTCATATTAGCAAACTTTTGTCTCGGCAGTTCCTCTTCGCGTTTTCTTCCTTCCTCCTCTTCATAGCGGCCTTCGTCAAGTCGGCCATCTTGGTGCTGGTGTTGCGTTTGTCTTTTAAGAGAATATTAATTGTTGTCTATTTTTAGGATTTCTTGACGTCATGTTTCTTCTTTTTTGCTTTATTTTTTGTTGTTTTCCTTTTGTCTTTGTTGTTTTTTTTTCTGTTTCTTTCTTTCTTTTTAGGGATTATCATTTTTGTAATAGTGTTCCGTGCGCTGATGTAAACAATACAGACACGTAGAGATATGTACACATGTACGCTTACATTCGCTCATGCACATGTACACAGACATGCCACTTTTTCTCGTTAATTTTGTTCATACTTTTATTATCTTTTGATGTTTCTTATTAGAAATCGCTACTTCACTATCATATCTTTATTATTGTCATCATTTTCATTATCATTATCATTATCTTTATTATTGTCATCATTTTCATTATCATTATCATTATCATCATCATCATCATCATTATTATTATTATTGCTATTATTATTCGTGAGACTGCACTGTTGTCATCGGTGAGATTTAAATCCGATACAACATTATTATCATTATAATTTATCATCATTAACATATTTATCATTATTATTAGCTTTTCTTATTTTTATTACTGTTATTGTTATCATCATTACTGTCATAACTT
>NW_020872390.1:238272-253272 GCF_003789085.1 Penaeus vannamei | reverse complement strand
TTTTTTCTTCTCCGTCGTTTATGCCTCTTTCTCATTTCGTTAAGGATGAGAGATATTTTGTATGGATCTTCTTTTTCTTCTTCATCCTTTATTCCTTTTTCTCATTTCGTTAAGGATGAGAGATATTTTGTATGGATCTTCTTCTTCTTCATCATCATATTCAATTTGTCATCGGTAAGAAATTCAAATAAATGTACTTGAAACATACAAACCTATCCTTTTAAAGCCTTCAAAAAACACCATGGAATGTATACGTGACACATACGAGACAAAATCCGACCCCAAAGAGTTGAAAGCAGATCCGATCCTCCTGATTCCGCCGATCCTCCACGACAGATGAAAGCGACGCGTCCCCGAAGAGGGTCAGAAGCCGTCTAAGCCCCTTCCTTTTTCTCGCAAAGGCAAATCGAGTGACGAATGATTCCATTACTTTTTTTCCGAATTCCTCCTGCGCGTTGGGTTTGTCTTGAGAATTATCAGGAGAAACTTTCCCGCGCGAGGCAAGGGGGGAGCGGACGCCTGCGAGGTCCGTCCGGGGTCGCTCAACCTCGCGATGATTAAGATCAAAAGGAAGTTCTGAATCGCGAAACGAAGCGGATAAATGTCTTTTCACACACGAGTCGAGAGCGAGTCAATAGATCAGCTGATGGAAGAGGGAGAAAGAGGCACAGAGGCTGAAAGAGGAGACAGAGATAACAAGAGAAAGAGGACTAAGGAGGGAGGACAAGAGACAATGATAACGATGCCGCCGATTTTTCAAAAAAAACGGAAAAAAGTCAAGGAAAAAATACGAGATATGAGGAAATTAAGGGATTTCATCCGGAGAAATGTCCTTAATTCAGCGCCATGCATGACAGAGACCGCGGGCCCACAACCATTTCCATAGACGTTAGTTACAGCTTAATGAGCCCGCGAATGCCAGCCTTAATTAAAGTAAACATTGTGTTGGAAGGGTACATTAATTAACTCCGGCCGAGGGCGAGAGAATGCCCAATATCACTTATTTGACCTGATATAGAAGATAGAAGATGGAGAAGAGAAAGAGAGAGAGAGAGTATTGTTTGGACTGGTTCGCTAATGTATGGTGGCGCCTGCATGGGCACTAGGAAGATGGGGAAAGGCAAGGACGAAGATGATTAGCGGGAGAGGGAAAGTGACGAATAGAGTGCACGAGGAAAATAGATAAGATGAAGAGACACAAGCAATTTTTTTTCTTTATTGAAGTAATGATGTTTTTTTTTTTTTTTTTTTTTTTTTTTTTTTTTTTTTTTTTTTAGTAATGAGGATGTGAACGATCGAAAGTTTGATAAAATGAGGAAAAGAATAAGAAAAAAAAGAAAAGAATAGTGGAAGAAATCAAAATCATGAATTCGAAAGAACACGTAAGGAAAGTCAGAAAAAAATATCCCCGTATCCCTTCAACCTCCCCCCCACCACCCCACCCCCTCCACTGTCTCCCCTTGATGCTCTCCCTCCCCTCCCCATGTCCTATCCCCCACCCCCACCCCACCCCCTCCCCTCCCATGTCCTCTCCCCCACCCCCACCCCACCCCCTCCCCCTCCCCATGTCCTCTCCCCCTCCCCCTCCCCCTCCCGGTTCACAATTACAAGACAGCTGATTTATGTAATGAAGCGTTGCATGGTACGCTATTGCTTGCTTGTTTGTTTTTTTCTTTAAGCCTTTGTTTGTTTCCCAGGACCCGGATGTTTGTCTGCGCAACTAATTTTCAGTCGATGAAAAAAATTACAGAGAAAAATGTGCGGTATAATTTCATGTGGAACCGACAAGTTAAAAAAAAAAAAAAAAAAAAAAGCGAGTATGTACACAGAGCAAAGATTCGCTGAATTTTTACCGATATGCCCTGGTTTTGCAAGCGAAATGGGACCGTGTGCGGGGAAGACGAGACTTACAAGCAAAATTGAAAATGTATAGGAGTGTTTTTCTTTTTTTCTTTCTTTCTTTCTTTTTCTATGTGGTATAATTGATATTACTATCTTGATATCGCTGTATTTCTTCTCATGTTTATTATTATTATAATCTTAATTTTCCCCCAATATTATGATGATAAAAATCGGTTATCATTATTCTAACTGTTACTATTGCCTTTATTTTGTTATTAATATATCATCATTATTAAATTCCACCTGTTTTATGAGTAATACTTTTTTCATTCTTATGATTCCCAGTCGTGGTAATATCTATGCCAATATTCCCTCTGTTAGCATTCCTATCGTGAAAAAAATGTATAATTACAATATTTAAATTCCGTCTATTTCTCAGCGCCATCGCAGTTATTCTTATGATGAGTACGCCGCCCGGAATATGAAACAGGCCCTTCAAAGGTCTTAAGTGGAAAGTGGCGCACATTCTCCCGGAATCCCTTCACTTAAGATTTATATTCTCCGTATAACCCCACGCTAAGCTACCGCCCTGAATATAAACAGTTCCCCCTGTCGCAAATGTTTGGTGAATTTCCCGTTTTCTTTCATCCTTTTGATTCATGTTTGTGTCGTAGGCATGTCTGATATTTCTTTATCATCATTTTAATCACCATCATCATATCATCAATATAATGTTAATGATAATAATTAAAATAATAATAATGATAATAATAATAATAATAATATATTATTATTATTATATTATTATTATTATTATTATTATTATTATTATTATTATTACTATTATTATTATCATCATCATTACCATCATCATCATTATCATTATCATTATCATTTATTATTATATTATTATTATTATTATTGTTATTATTTTTATTACTATTATATTATTATTATTATTATTATTATTATTATTATTATTATTATTATTATTATTATTAATATTATTATTATTATCATCATCATCATCATCATCATCATCATCATCATTATTATTATTATTATTATCATTATTATCATTAGTAGTAATAGTTGCAGTAGTAGTAATACTGTTATTATCATTATCATTATCGTTATCAAAGTCGTTATAGTTGTCGTTGATTATAATTTTCATTGTTAATGTTATTGTTATTGTTATTATTACCATAATTACATCATAAATCCCTATATCATTATTATACGATTATAATCATCATCGCCGCTGATATTATCATTATTATAATTATTGTTATCATTATTGTTATTGTTATTATTATTATTATCATTATCATTATTATAATTATTATTATCAACATTAACATTATCATCGTTATTAACATTAGTATCATAATTATTGTTGTTACAAAAAATATTTCATTATTATTATATAATTATCATTATTATTATTATTGTTATTATTATCATTGTCATAGTCACAATTATTATAATCACTTTCATTTTTATGATAATAATAATTTTATTATCACTATCACCATCATCATCATTATCACCACCATCACCATCATCACCACCATCACCATCATCATCATCACCGTCACCACCACCTTCTCCACCACTACCAACACTTATCATCTTCTTCAAATCATAGTTATTAATAGTCTCCCCTTCCACATTCGTTCCGGGAACTTACCGTTTTCCTTTGATCAGGTCTTTCCCCGTTTTCTTCCTCCAAAGCCCGCCATCTATTGACTGTTGTTTGATATGCATTCATCTTTGATCCGAGATCATTTTTTCCCCATTAGCTATCATTGAGGTAAAGATACTTCAAACGGCGAACGGAAAAGGATTCGTTTATTAGGAGTGTCGAGATGTATCCTGCCCTTGCTTGGGTTAGCCGAGGAGAGTGAGTGTTGGGTTGGAGGAGGAATATTTCAGCATTATGCGGTATTGGACGAGGTTCAGGTATATTGGATGAAACTGCGAGGGCCTTTCATGAGTGTCATGCGAATATGGAGATCATTCTTTTGTGAATATGGGGATTCGAAGTTTGTATAAATTAGATACTTCAGTGTATTATCTTCCATTGGCAGACCTTCCTTGCAAAAATCGCTTGCTTTGTATAAACTTTATGATAAATGTACCAGCCATCTTGGGTCAATAGTGAAGACAATGTAGCGATTCCACGAAGCTTCTGTCGAGAGAAACAGATTTTAAAGCTAACCAAACTGCCTTTGTGTATCCTTTCGTTCCGCAAACCGAAAGCAGAGGACCTCCTCCAGCTTGACCCGTCCATAACCTGAGGCCGGGCCGCACTGACGTCCACGATGATCCAACCCGGATTTATGACAGCCTGAAGGTGGGAGGAAGAGGAGGAAGGGAAGGGGATGGAAGGACGTGACGCCGGAGGTGGTAATAGGAGAGAAGATGCTTGGGGTTGAGAGGAAGGGATGAAAGCTGAGAAGGAGGGAGGGAGGAGGTACAGACAGAGTGTGAGAGAGAGAGAGATACGAAGAGAAAGAGAGAAAAAGGGAAACTGCGAGAAGAGTAAAGTGCCAACAGAAAACCAAGAGAGTAAAGAGATCTAGAGACCTGCAGGAAGGAAAAGAATTTTCTGAGGTAAAAGACGATTATGGAAAAGGGAAGGAGAGGAAAGGAGGATTGGAAGAGATTGCCGAAGAACCGATCAGCCACCCCCCCCCCTCCCTCCCCCTTCCCCTGCCCTCCCTCCCTCCCTCCGCTCATGCAGGTTTTCGAAAACTTAAATTGTTTCGGATGCAGTTTTTATATAGAATAACCAGGGCCTTTTATCATGCTGCTCCCTCTCTAAAAATAAATTCTCTTTGATTAATACAGTTGCTTTTTACACCACATTTTTTTTATCGGTTACTTTTGATATTTCTCAATTTGTTTCAAACCTTTTTCCTTTAATATTTTATATATATTTTTTTCTTGTTTCACTTCTTTATTTTTTTCCTTTTTGATTTACTGGAAACAATGAGAAAATGAAACAACGAACGGAAGCAAGAAATGACTGATAACCAGAGGAGAAACAAGAAAAATTGTAGAAAAGTGAGAAGATATTAAAATGGAAGTTAAAATTACAGTCATTGAGCAGAAGTAATGCCATATTTTTTCACCTCGTTTTCCATGAAACGTTGTAAGAGGAAACTGGAAAAAAGAGAGAGAAAGAATAATTTAATTGCTGCTTCCTGGTAGCTGGTTCTATGGAGTGGCCTTTCTTGTATTTCTGTTTTTGGTTTCATTAGTATCATATGAATCTGCGTTCCCTTCCCACAGCATTGTAGTTATTTCTCCATATTTCCCGTATCTCTTACAGAAAAAAAGCTAACATATCCGACCCAGGTAGAAACGCAGGCTCACCCCTTTCCTATTTGCCACGCACTCAGTGGCGTCTATGGATCTGTTTCCATTCTTGCGTCACAACTTTGCGGACTGGCCAGAGAGAAGGCAAAGGGGAGATTCGCGGCACCCGAAGCGGACTGCGGAGTGGATGGCATTCCGCAGCGTCCCTTTTAAGATTATTGTGTCATTGATCACCACCTGTGTGTGTGTGTATGTATGTGTGTATATATATATATATATATATATATATATATATATATATATATATATATATATATATTATATATATATATATATATTATATATATATATATATATATATATATATATATATATATATATATATATGTATATATATATATATATATATATATATATATGTATATATATATATATATATATATATATATATATATATAATATATATATATATATATATATATATATATATATATATATATATATATATATATATATATATATATATATATATATGATGGATGTATGTTTATATATGTGTATGTGTGTATATATATGTATTTATATGTATGTATATTATATATATATATATATATATATATATATATATATATAATATATATATATATTATGTATGTATGTATGTATATATATACACGTGTATCTTTAATCATCTTCCATCTCTCCCAGCTACGCACTCACAATGGCACCCCCCCCCCCGCCCGCCCCCCCCGCGTCCCCGGCCATCATCCCTTCGCCAAGTGCCCGCAGGCGTTTTAATGCCACAATTAAAGTCATTATTTGTTCTCTCCTTTTCCTTTATTTTTAGAGTGATTTATTACCGCAAGGCGAAAGATGAGACTCGTTTTTTATTTACTGTTCTCTTTGTGTCTCTCTTTTTCTCTTTGTGTGTGTGTCTCTCTCTCTCTTTCTCTCTTATGCTGTCACTCTCTCTCTCTCTTCTTTCCCTCTCTCTCTCTCTCTCTCTCTCTCTTCTTCCCTCTCTCTCTCTCTCTCTCTCTCTCTCTCTCTCTCTCTCTCTCTCTCTCTCTCTCTCTCTCTCTCTCTCTCTCTCTCTCTCTCTCTCTCTCTCTCTCTCATTCTCTCTCATTCTCTCTTTCTTCATTTTTTCTCTCATTCTCTTATCCTTTCTCTCTCTGTCTCTCATTCTCCTTTTTCTCTCTCCTTTCCTCTTTCTCTCTTTGTCTCGCTCGGAATATGAAGTGTATATAAGACTCAAGATGTTTATGGAGATGTATTGTTCATTCGTGAATTTACGAGGGTTCTGTGAGGTGTTCTTGTGGATGGAAGAGGACTTATGACGCCGCAAGTTATGAAATGTTATGTTTTTGTTTGTTTTGGTGAATGTGATCATGGTTGATATTTTTTTTTTTTTTTTTTTTTTGGGGGGGGAAGTAATCATGGGTGATTTTGTTTTTTGGGGAAGTAAAAATGTTTTTTTTTTTTTTTTGGGAAGTAATCATGGTTTGTTTATTTTTTTATTTTTTTTTTTTTTTGCGGGAAGTAATCATGGTTGATTTTTTGTTCTTGTTTTTTGTGGAGTAATCATGGTCGATTTTTTTTTTCTTTTTTTTTTGAAAGTAATCATGGTCGATTTTGTTTGTTTGATTTTTTTGGAGACTAATCATGGTTGTTTTTTTTGTTTGTTTGTTTGATTCTTTTGGGAACTAATCATGGTCGATTTGTTTGTTTGTTTGATTTTTTTGGGAGACTAATCATGGTTGATTTTTTTTTTTTTTTTTTTTTTTTTTGTGGAAGTAATCATGATTTTTTTTTCGTTTGTGTTTGTTTGTTTGTTTTTGTGGGAAGTAATCATGGTTTTTCGTCTTGCTTGAGGGCTCTAAGAATCAAGCTTATGGGATTGTCCTTTTAATCAATTAAGTAGTAAAAGGGTTTGCATGTCGTTATGAATTTTAAGTGACGTAGATTCTTCATCTGTGCTTGTGTTTCTTTTCTTTCTTTCTTTTTTTTTATTTCTTTTTGGTTGATTCATTAGAGAAAAGTGATGATTAAGAAATGGTTTAAAGGAAATATGTAAGGATAAAAAAAGAGGATGAGATGATATATTCAGGAGAAAGAAAACACAAAGTTCAGAGCAAAAATAGAAGGATATATATATATATATATATATATATATATAATATATATATGTATATATACTAAACAGAAATTCACCATAAAACACGAAATAAATCAGAGAATTGATCCAGAAATCCGAGGAAAAGAATAATTCTCAATACCATGATACAATAACAAGACATTCTAAGGCATCATTCACCAAAGAAAACAGAATTCACAAAAAAAAAAAAAAGAAGGCATTTTAACACCCAAGATTCAATAACAAGAAAGTCCTGAGACAAAGCCAACATCTCGAGAGCAATTATCAGACTCTCAACTTTCAATTCCAATCTGATGAGAAATGCATTATCGCCGATCAGTCAAGATTCGGATGATTGTCTGTCACCTTTAGTCGGATGTGAAGGAGGCGGGAGTGCGCGACGGTCGTTCAGATCCGCCTGCGCGCCCTTTTAATAATTCAGTCTGCTTTGCGATGCGTTATTGCGATTATCATCCGTTATATTGTTATTATTGTTATTTCATCTGTGCGATGCGTTATTGTTGATTTTGATATTGATTATCGTTATTATTGTTGTTATTGTTATTTCTGTTATTGTGGGATATATATTTCTAGTTGTTGGGGTCATTTTTATTATTGTTATTGTTATTTCTGTTATCGTTGGATATATATTTCTAGTGTTAGAGTCATTTCTAATTGTTGTTAATTGTTATTATCGCTATCACTCTTATTAAATTATTTTCTTTTATTATTATCACTATTATCTTGAAATATTATAGTTATTTTCATTATTTATGTTGCTGGATATTGTTATTTGTTATGATCGTTATCTTTATCATCAATATTATTGTTATTCTTATCATCATTATAATTTTCTATTTATTCTCTTATTGCTAACTGTATATGGATTAAAGAGTTTATCTATTCTTGTATATGTCTATTCACATTTGTATCACATATTTTCTATTCCCGCCCGTTCGGTTATGACGCATATAAGCAAATTATTTCGTTATGTTTATTTCATCTTCTTTTTGTACTTCTTCTTCTACTACTTCTTTTTTTTTTTCTTCTTCTTCTCCCTCTTTCTTCTACTTCTTCTTCTTCCTCTTTTATTCCATTTCATCTTCTCCCTCTTTCATTCTATTTCTTTCCTCCCCTCTTCTACTTCTTCTTCTCCCTCATTTTTCTACTCCTTCTTCCTTATCTTTACTATTACTTCTTCTTCCTTACTTTTCCTATTTATTCTTCTCCCTCTTTTTTCTACTTCATCTTCTTCCTTACTTTTTTCTACTTATTCTTCTCCCTTTTTTCTACTTCATCATCTTCCTTATTTTTCTACTTCTCCTTTTTCTACTTCTTATTCTTCCTTATTTTTTCTCCCTCTTTTTTTACTTCTCTTTCCTCCTCTTCCCCTTCTTCCTAATTCTCCATGCAGTCCCCAAAGGACCTCCAGCCTCCATTTGAAGATGAGTGATAATCTTTTGACCACCGTCTTTGCTTTCATTTTCTTTCCTTGTTGTTTGTTTAAACTGGTTGTTTTATCGTTTAGAGCGCGCCTGTGTTTGGATGAGAGAGAGAGAGAGGGGGGGGAGAGGGAGGGAGAGAGATAGAAAGATAGAGAGATAGATAGATAGAGAGAGAGAGAGAGAGAGAGGGAGGTAGAGAGAAGAGAGAGGAGGGAGGAGGAGAGAGAGAGAGAGAGGAGAGAGAAAAAGATAAATAGAGTGAGAGTGAGAGAGTGAGCGCGCGCCCGTGTTTGGATGTGTCTGGATGTGTTTGAATGTTTTTGGATGTGTTTGAATGTTTTTGTTTTTTATGTGTTTGAATGTGTGTGGGGTGTGTTTGAATGTGCTTGGATGTTACATCTAATCACATTCTGGGATTTATAGAAATATTGATAAAAAGTGAAGGGAACGTAAAAAGTGGCAAGGAGTGTGGAAGAAGGAATGGGCGAATTAGATAGATAGATGATATGACTGACAGACAGATAGGTAGACAATCCGATCGACATAAAGAAATACAAACAGAGAGTGAAGTAGACAGGCAGACAAACGCAGACAGACAGGCAGATAAACAAATAGAAACAGACAAACAAACAGAAACAGACAGACAAGACAAACAGACAGACAGACGGAAATGAAAACACCCAAACATTATAAGACAAACAGACAGACAAATCACAGACAGACGGAATTGAAGACACCCAAACATTATCAGAATTTCTTGGCGAATCCGAGCCGCCATCTTAGCAAACTGTACTGCATCTGGAGCTCTCTGCCAACTCCTGTTTTGTTTGACTTTCCGAAATCCAGAGCTCGGTGAATTGTTTATTCGGATGCATAATTTCGTTTAACTTCTTTCTTATTTTTTTCACATCTACGTTTGTCATTTGTATTGCGGAAGAGTCATGTTCGAATGCTTTGCGAGAGGAAGGGTTTTCTCGTTTTTGCAGAGA
Source organism: Penaeus vannamei (assembly GCF_003789085.1). Taxonomy (NCBI): domain Eukaryota; kingdom Metazoa; phylum Arthropoda; class Malacostraca; order Decapoda; family Penaeidae; genus Penaeus; species Penaeus vannamei. The sequence goes on along the minus strand of NW_020872390.1, from coordinate 243,535 downwards.
GCTGTCGTGGTGTGTTTGTCTGTTCTGTGTCTCTGAGAAAGGGGAGTGAGACAGAGACAGAGAGAGAAGGAAGGGAGGGGGAGAGAGAAAAAATAAGAGAGAGAGGGGGGGGGGGGTAAAGAGACAGACATACAGACAGAGGGAGAGAGAGAGGAATGGAGGGAGGGGGAGAGAGAGAGAGAAATGAAGAGAGAGAGGGGGGGGGGTAAAGAGACAGACAGAGAGTCATAGACAGAGATAGGGAGAGAGAGAGAGAGAGAGGAATGGAGGGAGGGGGAGAGAGAGAAAAATAAAAGAGAGAGAGGGGGGGGTAAAGAGTAACTGTTGCTTCATTTTAGATATGAAACGCACGATGACAAAAGCAATAAGTAATTACAATAATAACGATTCCGTTAATTGAAAAAGTATTCATATTTTTATCGGATGAGGGCCATATGAGTGCAGCATAAATGTTTACCTCTTTTTCACTTTTTCTTACAAATGATTTACACGAGAACAGTGGTACTTTTATTGTCATTATTATTATTGCATGAAATAATTCTGTCTTATTTTTTCTACTTTAAAGTATGTTGAATACGGGAAATCAAAAAAATATACACACCATTTTCTTTTTCTGAATCATCATACGACAGAAGACAAATTAAGCATAACTCTTTCATAATCCTTTATTACGTTATAGAAGGCTGCATGATGGAAAGTAAACGCAAATCCTCTTTTACAATGGATCATGACAGAAGACAAAATAAGCAATTTTTTTTCATAATCCCTTATTACGTTATAGAAGGCCGAATGGTGGAGAGTAAACGCAAGTCCTCTTTTACAATGGATCTACAGCGAAGGAGAAATGGCATTTGGAGGACTCGGTAAACGGGGCGCCAGAGTTGATGCCTCGCTTCTGGAAGTGGAAATCACAGACGGGAACAAATGATGGTTATGGAAGGAAGGAGCAGGGGAAGGGAAAGGTAAATAGAGGAGAGGGGAAAGGGAGAAAGAATGGAGAGGGGAAAGGGAGAGAGAGGAGAGGGGAAAGGGAGAGAGGGGAGAGGGAAAGGGGAGAGAGAGAGGAGAGGGGAAAGGGAGAGGGAGAGAGAAATGAGAAGGGAAAGGAGAGGAGAGGGGAAAGGGAGAGAAGAGGAGAGGGGAAAGGGAGAGAGAAAGGAGAGGGGAAAGGGAGAGAGAGGAAAGGGGAAAGGGGGAAAGAAGAGATGGGAAAGGGAGAGAGAGGAGAGGGGATAAGAGAGAGAAATCGAGAGAGGAAAAAGGTGGATAGAAATGTTCTGTTGGAATATGGTGAAGGAGAGAGACAAAGAAGACCAAGGTAGATAGAGAGACCGAGAGAGAAAAAGGAAAGTATAGAGACAGAAAAAATAGACAGATTGAGACCGAGAAAGGCAATAAAGATAGGACTGAGTGGAAAATAGAGATTAGAGCGAGCGAAATATAGACAAAGGAGAATGGAGAGAGAAGGAAAGAAAGATAGAGACACAGAAGAAAAATGAAGGGAGACAGAAAATGAAAATAAAGGAAAAAGGAGTGGATAAAGGAGAATAAGAATGAGAAGGAAAAGAGTAAAGAAGATTAGAATATCAAGATGGCTTATGAGGTAGGGAGAAGGAAAAAAAATAAATGTGAGAATAAATAAAAATCGATATAGTACGAAAAATCTGTTACCTTTTTATTTATTTAGAATTAATATACCCTCTTGTTTGAAGTAACATATATAACATGAAATTGAAAAAGTAAAAAATTCCTATAAAATTTGAATTATTTATAGAGAATAAACCGAAAATGATAAGCAAACAGACATCACCAAAAATGTCGGTGTGTGCAAATAAACAAGGTATTTATGAGCGCAAACTCTACGGGACGAAACCCACTTTTCACTGTATAATCGCTTTTAAGTCTCGGGTCTACATGCCTAAAGAACTTTCGTAAAATCTCTTGAAAGGCTTATTTATTGCTTGTCTTTTCTCTCTGTCTTTACTGCTTCGTGTCAGGCAAACGTGCTTTTGTGAAAAATTGAGAAAGAAAAATTTGAAAATATACTTTCGTCATCACTCTTTAATGAAAATGTCAGTTTTCATTTCCAGTTGCAAATAACCACATGGGAATCCGAGCTAGAACAAGCTAAAAAATGAATGAATAAATAGAATCGTAAATATACAGTTAGGAAAAGTGAGAGAAAAATAAGAGGCAGTAAGAGAGAACAAAAAGCAAAAAGCGAGAAGCTAACAGGAAAGAGAGAGAGAGAGAGAAAAAAAAAACATAACCAAGCAAAAAAAAAATAGCAAAACAAAAATAACAACAAGACAAAAAAAACACCAAAACAAAAAAAGAGGAAAAAAAGCAAAAAGAGAGTAGGATAAAGAGGATGAAAACAATAATTGAAGCTGAACCCAGCGATCAAAAGCACTGGTCTCGCATTGGCTGAATAAAAGAAGTATTTTCCTCGGACTTCAAAAGAATATCACAGCAGACCATCAGTCATGTTAGGAGAGCACGAGGGATGGAAATATGATTTGGAAATATAAATAAATCTGATACAAATGGTGAAAATGCGTGTGGAATGAAGGGACTGTAAAAAGCCGGAATAATATAGTGAAATAGGATAACTCGTAGGAACAACATAAAAATTATAGTGATGATAATGATAATGTTGATGATGGTGACAGAAATGATAATAAAATCATTATAATAATGATAATGATAATACAGATAACAAGATAGTGATGTTGATGATAACAGTGATAAAGATGATCATAATGATGAAGACAATGATATCATATCATAGTGGCAATAATGATAATTTGGATGGTGATAGAAATTATAATAAAATCATTGTAATAATGATAATGATAATACAGATAACAAGATAGTGATGTTAATGATAGCAATGATAACGATGATCATAATGATGAAGACAAGGATAATGACAGATATAATGAGAATAATAGATATAGCGGTAATGATGATAATGGTTTTAATCATAACTATAACAATTATGATATTAAAAATAGAGGATAATGGAAATGATAATGAAGCAGTGTAGATAGTAATAATAGCATTATTAGTAGTGAAAATAATTAAACTAGTAATAATAATTACCAATGATAATGGTGATTAGCCATCATGATTGATAATACCGATGACTAACAAAGATGATGTGTCAAAGCAATAATGATAATCCTAATCATAACGGTAATAATGATATGCATTAATAATCAGTGATGATGGTAGTAATAATGATGGCACTTTTAGTAACAATAATTATTATTTTGTTGGTAATAATGATAATGTTCAGCATGATGACCAAAGATGATGATAATATTAATAATAGTAATAATTTTGATACTACTGATAATAATTTTGATTTTAATGGTAATGGTAATAGTCATTTTAGTAATGATAAATATAACAAATCTAATAATGATAATGGTATTTAAGTTACTAATAACAATTCCAATGATAATGATGATAATCTTAATAATAATGATCATGATAATGATATTAATCATTTCAACGACGAAACTTATAATAATTAAGATTATAACAACATTGATTTTGTTAAGGATAATAAAAAACTTAGCAGTGATGATAATTTTGATAATGATGCTAATAATTTTGATAATCATTTTGAAAATGAAAATGATAACTGAAACTAACTATAGTAATTCCGATGATGATAATTATAATTCTGGCAATAATTATATTTTTGATCGCAACAATAAAATTTTGATAAGTTATAATTGAGAAAAAAAAGCATAATTCAAATAATGATAATAATGAGTATTGTAATAATTGTAATTTTGATAGTAGTAGCAATGATTTTGTCAACAGCAATAATGATTATAATGCTTTTGATAATATTCGATGTTACCTCCTCATTGTCATCAATAACAATGTTAATAATGGGAAAGATAATAAGAAATGTTATGATAATGATAATGATGAATATAGATACAAATATAAGTAAATTTTGAAATAAGAATATAAATAAGGGAATAAATAGAGTAAATACGGCAGGATTTTTTCTGATTAAGAAACATTTGCCAAAAATAGCACCTCGAGACAAAATGATAGACGAATTAAATGCAATTGTAATCATCACGTAATATTAATAGATACAGAAACAGAACTAAAAGTGTATATGGATAGCAAACAAATAGACGAGAATATGAGAAAGCCATAGAGGAAAATATTAATAATGATTGGGAAGCAGCCCCCAATCCCATACCTGTTGTTACCGGGGGGGGGGGGGTCGGTAGGGGACCATCCCTACCGTGGATCTCAGCCCTCGCCTCAACTAATTTTGCATGGTCTTTCTTCTCCCCCTTTTCTTTTTTCTCATTTCTCATCTTAATCCCCCTTTTTCTACCCACTTCTAAGGGTGTGAGAGCCGTGCGGAATGAAAGGGTGGCTTTGTGTCTGTCGGTTCTGAACGGCCTTCGTCCTCCGTTTCCTCTTCCCTCTTCACCTTCTTCACTTCCACGTTCTATGATCTTTGATATCTAACATATTTTGTTTTACTAACTTATTTCTAACTTTATCATGATGCTTTATGACCTTTCCTTACCCGGAATATTCGTCCTCAAGCCTCGCCGTGTTGCTCTATTTTCTATACGTCGTTAATGATCTTAAGTGTTGACGCGGCAGGAAAATTTTCAGTGAATGAATAAATGATTGGGGAGCAACATAGGGAAATATTAAAGGGAATCTTATATGTAAAATGGGGAAGTAGAAGAAAGGGGAAATGTGATAATGTAGGAAGGGGAAATGGGAAAGAAAACGTATGATAAAGGGAAAGATGCCATCAAAATTATATTTTAAAAAATGGCGAGTGATCACGAAAGCATTAAGAATGAAAAAATACAATTAATGATTAGAATACTAGTCAAGAAAATTCATTGAACTATATATACGTGTTTCATGAGATTTATGTATATATATATATATTCGAAGAGTTTTTAAATGTAGAAATTCATTTAAGGCTTTTGGGTAAAACGAATAAATTTAAAATCAATCAATCATTACGATCAATCATTAAAAGTTTGGAAAACATAAAAAAAACATTAATTCCTTACCTCGAAAAAGAATAAGAAGAAGAAACAAGAAAACAAAATGAAAATGAGGGAAATGCATTACGAATAGGATGAAACGAAAAAGAAAAAAAAAGAGAGAAGGAGCGTGATCTTTTCGCATTATCATATTCTTCCCAGAAGAAGAGAGAAAGAAGGAGCTTAAAAGATATTATTGTATTGACCCC